>JBBPDB010000134.1:23814149-23825821 GCA_037974465.1 Brachypetersius altus
AAAACCAAAGTTTCTCTGAGATTATGTGTTATGTAATCTTGTTAAAATATATTTCTTAAAATAAAAGTATCAAAAAAGTATCGTTCGGAACCGGTATCAAATCGAATCGAAAATTTTGGAACGATACCCAGCCCTAGTAATCAGAAACCTTCACTGATCCCAGAGGAAACTGCTTATACGTCAACTGCACAGACAAACAGGCACAAATACAAGAACACTATGATAAATTATATGAAGTCTCAATAAAACTCTATAGAAAAATAAAATACTCCAGAATCATGTTTAGCTGACAGCAAACATGATACACTAAAGAATGGAAGTCTTTTCTCATTAAAGTTTTGAAAGTAAAGTGTAATCGGAGCTTGAGTTTGATGTTTATTAGCACTTTTCTGTGACACTTCCTAGGTGCCACAGCTGCGCTTTGTACCATCTGCTATGCGATCCTGCACGGTGCAGATCATCTTGTCTGGTGTACGTTAGTCTCTAAACAGCTGAAGTATTTATGATTTTTAAACGTGAGACGCTGGCTCTGCACTACCTGCCTCGTATCGTTTAGGTCCCCTTTGCGTCACAAAAACAACTCTGACTTGTCAAGGGATGGAACCACAATAACCTCTGAAGGTGTGTTGTGGTATCTGGCACCAAGACGATAGCAGATCCCTGGGGCCTGCAGGTGAAACTGCTTCCCCATTTAAGGGCTACACATACAAAAATGCGCCCTTTCTATCATAGCAAACATTTTCAGCAATTTCTGATACCGTAGCTCCTCTGTGGGATTGGGCCAGCCTTCATTCCCCACTTGGATCAGTGAGTCTTGGATAGTCATGACCTTGTTGTGAGCTCACTTGTTGTCATTCCTTAGAACATCTTTGGTAGGTATACACCACTGCATACCAGGAACATGCCGGAAGACCAGCTGTTTTGGAGATGCTCTAATACTGTCTGATAGCGTTTTACAATACAACTACACTTATAAAAGGTTTATAAATGATTTATAATGAGTTTGCTAGTAAGGTTGTAGACAATGTATAAATCAGTTATAAGTATATATAAAGTTCCAACAGTTCTCATAAATTGTTGCAGGCTCACTATTTGGCAAGATCTGGGGTTTTAATGGTATTTTTAATGGTATTAGCATGTTTACAAATACCTGATGAAGTTCAGGTTAGCATTCTCTCCGAGAAAAGGACAAGTTAAGCTGAGCAACTAGCAAGATCTGAGCCAAGATCTAGCCAAATAGTAACCCTGCATCAATGTATGACATTTGTTAGAACTTGTATATAACTGTTTATTGATGATTAATAAACTGTCTACAACCGAAATAATACACTGAATCATTTACAAACTCTTTATATAGTCAAAAAAAACAGCACATTAAACAGCAACACAGTAATAAACATATCTACATATAAGTGAAATGATGGGTAGAGGCATCTTTAAAATACATCTTGTACTGTTAATGACATTTCACATCTACTGTTAATAAAAGACCATCCTCAGAAATCTCATTCAAATAGTAACAAAACGGCCAAGACAATACTCACAAATCACACAATTATACTAATATAATTGTCTGTTTATAAAACAGTAGCACATATTTTCACAGGCTTACTGAAGCCACATTTGGTTCGGAGAGAGAAGGAGAGAGTGGAAATAAGAGAACCATCATTCAGTGCAGATTAGAGCATTGCAGAGCATGTAAATAATATGTAGAGGAGAGATTATTGTGTAAAGATCCTGCAACATGTAATCAAAGTGCCGCCTATTTTCCCCTTCATCAGCTGCTCGCCTCTACGGCTGCCTGCTGGAGGAATCCAATTTAAATCTCGCTCTACCAGGAGATGGTATTATTTTATTTTATGTGAGCTTTGACATTTCTAGCGGTTAATACAGAGCAAAACCGGAAAATATTTACATAAATATGACATTAAACTGTATAAGAAATTAAGATGGACATTTCTTGGTTATTTTGGGAATATGATTGTGCTGAAGTGTTATGGAGGGTGCTCAGGAGGTCAGGAGAACTGGGGAGGGGTGAATGACATGGTATGAAAGATATCTGAAAGCAAAGAAAAAGTGTGGAGCAGTGACTGTCTGCTTGAGCACCGGTGAGGTACCCAAATATAATGCGTTTTCTAAAAGGTAGAAAACAACAACAACAACAACAACAACGAGAATTGTAACAAGCTCAAAACCTGACAAAGTTGAAGCAGTGATGTAAGCACAAGATGCAGGGGAGCATGTAGCAAAACTTATGTACCATGCATAATTAAGAGGAATAGTGTAGACAGAACTTGCTCCATGGCTAATTCTATGTTTAGAGCTTATTACCATGCCCTTGGCTTAACCCTAACCCTAATAAATGGGTTTTAGCTATAAACAGAGAAAATTAAAGGTCACTCTCATAACCGTGAAGCTGTCATTTCTGCTACTGTATTTAAGGCGCGTTTAATATGAAATATGCCAATCAAAGCAAATTTCTCCTTTCAGTGAAAAAACGACTGGTTGACAAGACTGGAGTAACAACACGAGGAGCTCGCTTGCTGAGATTGCTTCTGTGAACTCAGCGGGGCTCTGGGAGAAAAAGGGGAAATTTTGTGTGAAATTTAATAAAGTAAAATTGGCGTACGATTACTCAGCACTTTGCCTCCAGATTAGTCTCCCTCCCACCTACCCTTCAAATTGCACAAGTCGCTTTCAAAGTGATACAACATTGTGACATAATTACATTGTTCAAGGTGAGGCGGCATAGAAATGGCCTTTTGCTGACACAAGGCGATTTTCCACAACACGCAAATGTTCAGACTTGTAAGCCAGCGCCAGTCGGAGACATAACTCACAGCGAGAAGTCCTCATTCGAAACCAAAGGAGGCTAACTGCCGATCTACAATCAAAATATAAGGTTACTGTGACACTATGACACCAGCCCGCAGCTGATTTACAAAACTCATCAAGAAGAAGCTGTGCAAATTGACACAGCAACAATTTCTCGCCACACAAGTTCATTCATATTGTCGCAGCTGTTTAAACCGCTCGACTGAAAGGGTCCGTTCTATGTCTTCTGGCTTAATGTGACACAAGGATGGGACAGTATTGTGCTAACACAGTTGCATAAATAACCTCTCGGTTCCGAGGACTGGTGATTAAAAGGCTAGTGACCTGGAATCAGTGCCCTCATTCAAAGATTTCCACACACACACACACACACACACACACACACAAAAATACAACATCATCAGCTCAGAATAGCAATGTCATGTGGCTGAGTCTTCAAGCTTATAGATCTTCTGAAGCTCAAGCATACCCTGGGGGCACATTGCTATGATAGTACTGGATTCACAGTTTCCCATTAGGGTCCACTGCTCACTTTGAAGAGGTCACAACCAAAGGACAAAAAAGCAGCAATGTGGACATTTAATACCATGAAGTCAAATGTATTTACTTTCACCCAATAAGGAACATACAGAATGACACAGCAACTGCCTTTAAATGCTATCTTTTGCCACATCTTATCTGTCATGATCCATTCTGTGAAGAGGTTGAATTCTGAAATCGATTTGCCAAGTGAAATAATGTAGCTCACAGGTCAGCAAAAAGAAAATGAATGCAAATTTAATTCAACTTTTTTTTGACATTTATGTTGGCGTACTGTAACATCAGGGTTAATCGCTATAAAAATAATAATTTTGATCCCATAACTATGCTTTCCCCAATACCTTTTCCTTAATTGCAACTGAAACTGGGTGTGGCTTGAACCAGAAAAGAGTGCAAGGTGCTAAAAGTGGGGATGTTCGATAAGCTCATATGAGTGCCGGACAAGTGTTCAAATACTTTGGCCATATGATGTATAGTACAAAATATAATTAAGATTACAGATACAAAATCACATCAGGTAAAGTTTGTTTAGGCATGAAGATGCAGTGTGATTTGTCCGTACAAGTCCACAGTAACAGCTAAGCACCTCTGAGGAACCCTGAGCAAGGGTTGTCCGCTGCACTACTTGGTCAATGGGTTAAATGCGGAATTTCGTACAGTTCACACTGTGTGCATGTGTTCATGTATGACAGAATGTCACTTTCACTTTTTTCTCCACAGTGATCCAGATGTGGATGTGAGAATCGGGCCGTAAATCAATACACCAGTGCTACTTGCTGTTCAGCAGCCTGAAGGCCTGGGGAAAGAAGCTGTCTCTGGCCTTAATCCTTCTGCTCAGCAGCTGAGAAAACAGACAGTGGCTTGGGCAAGTGGAGTCCTTTATGGTCCTGCTACTTTTCCTCCAAGAGCTAATGGTGTATATAGACCTATCCACCTTTTCTGTTCATTTGTTGATAGTCTAAATACAACAATTGCATGTTAAAAGTCATTCTTTTTGTACGTCAAACTGAAAAATGTCAAACTGAATTACTCAAGTATCAGCAAAAAACTATTTCTTTGTACTGATACAGATTCTGTGACATAATATATGAATATAAGCTGGTCTGTTAATACTACAGTAAAACTCACACACAGTTTAGTATTATAGACTGATGTTTTTGGCACATTTTTTTAAAAATGCCTATTGCAGAGTGTGCAGTATCTATTAGAAGCTAGTCTAATTGACCTCTCGGTTGATTTGGCTACCAGTTAAATTAATATTCTGCAGTAAAATCACTGAAATAACCATTTTACAGTGTTGTGAATATGCAATGAATTCATACTTCTCTCCATTTTGAATGGGCTGTTAAATTCCAGTAACCCAGAAGCAGCATGATGCACGGCCTCCAGGAAAACAGCATATTGCTGTGATACTTTCAGCTGATTTTAAACCAGATTTGAACTTTTTATGTTACAATTACTTCCATGCAGATCTTTAAACAGCTCATTAAAACGTTCTGGATCTGACAGGGATGTCAACACTCTATCCATTTAATTACCTGATGAAGCAAAATATATAAAAGAAAGTAAACAAGTAAATGTTCAGTATTAAAATGACATAAGGAGCACATGTGAATTATGAATTATAATTATAAGGCAAAATTCTGGAAATACTAGGTAGACATAATAGCCTGGCAACAAGAAGAAAACTAGTCAGTAAATATAGATTTTTTTTCTCATGTTACCCATTCTGGTCACAGAGCTTTTAAGCTCAGTATGTGCTGCCTTCTTCTGGCACTGGCCGAGCCCAAATCGTCCTGCTTTTACCATTAATTAGTCCCGCAAGAACACAGGAATTTGAGGCAGGAAATGAAAGGGAAAATATTTCACAAGAAAGCTCTAAACTGTGTTACAACAAGAGAGCTCAAGTCTGATGTTACGAAAAGATTATCAACTACAGAGTCTGACGGGAAGACAGGTGTCTCTGTTAAAGACAAACCATTAGCCTAATAAAAAAAGAAGAAACAAATGGTGTGAAAAAGTTCAAAACATCTTTAAATATCATCAGTCTTAAAGTTTTAGTAGACTTACAGCATATGTAAAATGAAAATGCTTTTAAACTTGTAAATCTTTAAACAGGCCATGTGTCGCTGATGTTCTAAATGAAAATAAACACTATATGCCATTTTATATAACTTTATACAAGTGCCTTAACTTTTACAAAGTCAAGCTCTGTCCCCCCTGTATATGTTAAAAATCAGCACATAAACAATAATTGCACGTTCAAATGAGCAAACGTTTGCTCTCTGTAGAGGACGAGTACCCCAACTTCACAAATCAAGATGTAATCTGAGCAGGGAAATGCAAATGTTTACATACAGTATTTGGAATACAGTAAACCCTCAGTTTTACACGGATCACAAATTCAGTCACGCGCAATTTTTTTTTTTTTGAGAACCGAAATCATAGTTTTACGTGGAAACTGCAAATATACTCTCCCTTTTTTGTGGCAATAAATATATTTTTCTGGATGTTTTCACACAAGGGGACACGTTCACCTCATCACAGTGTCCCAATACTTTTGTCCCGTAAACTTTGAGCTGCATATCTTGATGGGGAATTTGAATTAAAAGAGGCAAATACAGGTTTACCTTTACATTAATTTCATTTTAAACTCAGTTTAATTCATTACACTTAAATAAAAGTGTTCGGGGAGCATATTTGGGGGCATACAGTGAGGAACATAAGTATTTGAACAGGTCATTGAAAGCCAGAATTCTTGCTGATTGTCAGGTGTTCAAATACTTATGTGCAGCAGTGCAATACATATAATTTCTTTACAAATCATACAATGTGATTTTCATACAATTTTTTTTTTACATTCTGTCTCTCACAGTGGGAATGTACCTAGAATGTGAATTTCAGACCCATCCATGATTTCTAAATGGGAAATACAGTTACTCACTGTAATTAGGGTTTACATTTTTTTTTTTTAAACAAAACAATGCGTTTTTTCACTATACACAGGTGCTCTTGGAACGTAACTCCCGCGAAAAGCGGCAGATTACTGTATCCGGTATTAACATGAGAGCCAATAAGCTGGTATATAATAATACATAGAGAAATGTATTGATATATCTTTGTTTTTTCTGGTTATTTCTGAAATTTCTGGGGTATCTAAAAGCATATTTAATATCATGTTCATGTGTACTTTCTAATTCACAACAGACATTAGTGAATATGGGTTTGAGGCATGGTGTGGCATATATCAAACACACATATTGATAAACACCTAAACAGCTCTGAATTTAGAGTGAATGCATATGTATGCTCACAACACATCGGCTTCACGGTCGATAAAATGTTCCAGTGCGTTCCAGAGCTTTAATATTTATGATAACAGCTAAATTAAGTAAAAGCCTTAAAATGCTGGGAGGTAGCATAATTGACAATTCCATTGAAAGTACAGGAGTTTGTCAATATTAATTTTCTGTATCCCAAAGAAGCGTCGCAACTAGTAGGTCATTTATCCCCCCACAGCTGGGATCAAGCTCTCTGCAGCAAAAATCGACCCCTACCTGACCCCTCGGGGCCTGCAACCATGGCATCGACCTTTCACCCTCAAAAGCAAATGACCTCAGCATATGTGCATCTTAGTCCAGCACCCAGCAGACATTACTCATTTTGGGCACAGATCGAGTGATATAAACTAATCCGTTTGTCATTATGCATCGAATTATCTGAAAAAGTGGTGTTACTCACCTTTTTTCTTCAAGAAAGCTTTCCTGGTAGCCAGAGGACTCTGATGAACTTTTGGGTTCTGCAAAAACTTTACTGCTGTGCCGACCTGCAAAAGGGTTGGGAAATCATGAGTGTTTAGAGTAAAGATGTTCCAATCTGCACCTGTAATTCAAATACAGTCTTGCAAATTCGTAGACAGTTCATGTAACTGGTTGGCTACTCTTTCATCACTTAGTTTAAGCGAGGATAAAATATATGTAGTATCTGTAGCCACTTCCATTAAACTTAAATATTTATTAAGGGTGTACCGATTTGATATACAGTATTGATAACAGATCGCTGAATTGGATATCACGAAAGGCATAATCATGTAGATGCTTTACTTTGAGCAAAATGCCATAAAAAGATGGCACAGGAGTAACACAGATGAGCAGCAAGGCTGTGTCTCTCAAATGGCTCTATACTACCTATATAGTGCACTATGTAGGATTAAAATACAGGTTCCTGTAGCCAAATACTGTATAAGATGTCTAACAAAGGGCCAGTGGCTATTCAGCTATGGGCGCAGAGCTATGGACAGTGAGTGTAGAAGGTGTGGAACTTTATAATCTACATAGAACACTACGAAAAAAAGGGACCCAATTCAAAATACATTCATCCAAATGTGTTACTGACAGCTTAGTTATTTAAAAAGTTCAAACATGCCATCAGATAGGTATCGGTATACTCAAGGGATCAATATTGGTATCAGACATGAAACCCCTAGAATGTATCTTCCATTAAATTCAAGTGATATATTTTAAGTTATACACTTAACTGTCACATTCACAGCTGCCTTAAGTGCTAAAACTTAACCATAGGGACTAAAATCTGATTACATTGATATTTTTTCCCACTTTCCATGGAACGTTTTCCTGAAGAGATTTCATACAATTCACTAAAGGCAAAATAAATTTAACATGTTTTATGCAAGTGATTAAACATATCTGCTCTATAGCCAAGCGACCTACAGTAAAGTCTTCAGCGAAAGTCCCCCTCGTAAACACATTAGAAATGCACCAGAAAAGTGAAATAAATCTTGCATGGACAATTACTGTTCACGTCTCAGAGTCCACGGTACATCATCCGGCAATAGCAGGAACTTTAGAGAAACTACCCCTCACTGTAGCGGCTAGACCACCAAACCACTTTAGAGATAAATCTGGGAAATGAGTGAATCAGCAGTTATAAAATTATCCCATCAAGGTTTGCTGAATAAATGGGGTATGGAGTTTAATTTGCCATTATCCTCTTTAAGACAAACTCCAGGCCTTAAGTGTGCAGGGACTGAAAATCTATACTTAATGCTGAAGTGCCCATCTGTATCTAATAACTGCAGAATACCTGCCTGAAAACTTCAGCGATTCTTTAAGAAGAAAATGCATTATGATCAAATCACCAGAGCTGCATGTTGTAATGACCGTGTGTTAATGCACTAGAAAATTAAATATCATCAGGACACGTGTAGTTGTAAGTGCAAAGGGCTGTTGATCGATTCCATCATGTTTTCCTCCGAGAAGCCCCTTCATTTGCCACTTTAGCATGCTTTCCGCAAGAATTAAAAAAAAAAAAAAAAGAGGAAGAAGGTCTCCTTCCTTAAACACCATTACAACATGAATTTGAAGTGGGATCTCTGAAGTGGAGCTTTTAAAGAACAGATAAACATGAAATAACATCTGGAGATAGGTGGAAACGCACACTCAAGACTAGAGCTGAGCCGTCTCGTTATCGCACCTGTGGTCCCTGTGATTCAATTGTAAAAGTCATCCCTCTAATAGGTTGAAAGGTTTTGATTACTGTTCTTTTTCTTTAAGCGGTAAAAGATAAAAAGTGATTGAGCACGCTGTCCGCTGTAATTCATTTTAGATAATGCATTGCATATACTAAAGACCTGGTCCAATTCAAAAGAATTGCATTTTGAAAGAAGGCCGAGGACAATACGTAACGGTCAGGCAGGCTGAGCGTCCGCATTACTCGTCAAAGACAAATCAAGATGGAGTAAAATGGGGACGCTGTTTTCCTATCAAAACTCATCATATTGATTTCAGCTTACATTTACAGGGGGCTAGTAGCAAACTAAAACCAAAGTAAAATGATACATTTAGAACCCAGGGTCCGATGCTGACCGCAAAAAATGCTAATATTTCCTGAACAAAAAATATGACCGTATCCATTTACGCAACAGCCGCGTCCTTCAAATCTGAATTAAAACATCCAAACTCAGTCCTGCGCTCTCTGACGAACTCTTTACAGTGCAGAAGGGTTACACAAAAAATTGTGGTCATTCTTGTATCTCTGCATGCAGAAGCCGCACTGAACTCACTCACCCGAAACCTTCATCATATAGGCGCGAGTGTGTGGTGAAAACCCCAGCGGATGTCTGAGGAGCATAGTTACAGTAAAAACACACAAAAAACTACATGTTTCAGAAGCGCAAGAGAGGTCGGCTTTGAAGAACTTTCAAATGTGAAATGATTCAATGAGAGAAATGTCACATCAGAGAAGAGTGGAAATGGTGGACTCTGTAACTGTTTGGGTGGTGTCCCGGATGAGATGACCCAAGGTGTTGCGTCCTCTCAGAATTAATTCCAACCCAGAATAAACATCCAGGAATTTCTTTTATTTCCTCGTTATCTCAAAACACAACACGGTACATTCCACATCCGCACATAGTGTGACACACTAAACTGTAGCATAAACGTTCTACATTGCATCGTCATTGTGTGTGGAATATTCTATATCATGTATGTTTATGGAATATATTGTACTACATATAAATATACATGTGTGGAATAGATAATACTTTGTGCGTATGCGGAATATACCACGTCGTGCATTATGACGTAAAGGGAAAAAAACTTTGAGTCACAGATGGCCAAAAACACAGTGCTGAACACATAGCTTTAAATACCAATATCCAACATATGATATTTTCATCGACATTTGTGTGGTTTTATTTACCAAAACGGTTGTAACATACTGTTTCTGTTCTGAAACATTCCTTTCAACTTCATGGCTGGGTGGAGCTAAACTGCCGAATAGGCAAAAATACATACATTTGAATTCAAATACAAACAGTGAATTAAAAACAGGCTGTTATTGTAGCTACATTTGCATTTATACACTACCGGTCAAAGGTTTTCGAACACCCCAGTGTTTAAAGCTTTTTTTATTGAAATTCAAACAGTTCAAGTCTAATGAAAATGGTACAGAGGACAGAGCTGAACTGTGAGAGGTTTAAAACTGGTGTGGTTACCCAGAAGTGGGAAATAATTCTGGAGCTCCATGCAGTTCTTCTGGTTTGGGCCGAGGAAGTCGGGTTCATCCTACAGCAAGATAGTGTCCCAAAACATAAGTCCAAGCTCTGCCAGAGCTATCTTAGAAACAAGAACAAGATGGAGAGCTGGAGAACATGGAGGGGCCAGAAGTGTCCAGACTTAAACGCCATTGAGCTGCTTTAGGATGAACTGGACAGAAGAGTGAAAGCAAAGCAGCCTAAAAGAGCCGCACACTTATGGGAATTTCTGCTGCAGAGCTGGGAAGAACTTTCTGTAGAATGAACAATGAGACCCTGGACCGCTTAAATATCAATACAAAAAAAACGGTGGTGTACATTTTATTTAAAGGCCGTACAGTGTCCTACTGGAAATTGTTTACCTCATTTCCAAACTTGATGCAGTAAAACTGATTGCAGGGGCACAGATAGCATTTTTAATGCAGTGGGGGGGATCACTCCGAGTCCTTTAGATCTGACATCCATGACCTCTCTCAGCTTTCACGCATGAAACTACAGTAACCCCCCAGTTTTACACGGATCAGGATTCGCGGATCCAGTCACACACACATTTTTTTTTGAGAACCGAACTCAGTTTTATGCGAAATACCCCACAATAACTCGGAAACTGCAAATATCCTCTGACTTGCTTTTTTGTGGCAATAAAATGTTTTTACTTGATGTTTTCACACAAGGGGACTCAGGGCAGGCTGTTGACGACCAGGAAGCACTGTTTTGAAATCCATACTAGGGTTGAGCCCCTGCGCTCCAAGCACAATTTCTCTGCGGTGCAGGCACTCAGACACTTCAAACTCCACAGTTCAATTGCTCTCCAGGAGTCCTTTTCAACAAGCCCTCATTTGTAATTTTAACCCCAGTAGATCAGGTCTTATTCGCCAAAAACCATTCACCTCACCGCTGTGTCCCAATACTTTTGTCCAACAAGAAATTTAAATGAAAAGAGGCGAATACATTTTTATAAGGTTAAACTGGTTTTAAAATTAAATTAAAGTGTTGTGGGAAAAAAAAAAATATTTTGCCCTGTGAGTGTGTGAAATACTTAAGACTCTTCTTTTAAAACCCAGTAAATTGGTTTCATATGAACATCAAGCGCGTTTTTGATTCCGTTTGATGTCCACATGTGTTGCACCCACATCATTAATGTCTGTTTCTCAAGCGGGCCTTAAGAACCCTCTCAAACTGTAGTGAGGTGAGAACATGGTAGTGGACCGACACCAGCATGGCTAAAGGTGCTGCTGATGCA
>JBBPDB010000134.1:23825921-23854530 GCA_037974465.1 Brachypetersius altus
TCTCTCTCTCTCTCCTTCTCTCGTTCCTGATTTTTCCGGGTTTCCTGACAAACATCGGGTTTATATTTACATTTTCTTTAAGGGTAATGCATTAAACTGAGTTCAAAATGTAATTAAAGTGATCTGGGAGAACATTTGGAGACATATTCATGGTTTACACTATAAAAACAGGCATTGGGATCATTTTTTGGGAGGGGGGCGCTTCAGACCTTCGGCAGAATTCAAATGAGCCATTTTAATCTAGATTAATTCCAAGATTACAATGAGACTAATCTAGATTAAAAAAAACCACATATCTATGTCCACCTCTAATATATATATATATATATATATATATTCATGTACATATATGATTTATATAATAAATATATATGATATCCACACTGTATATATTGGTTTTTTTTTGTTCTTTTAAAGACTAAATATTGGTGCTATGCCTATAAAATGCTGAACTGAATATCAGTGGGGGAAAAAAGAATGAATCTGACGCAATCCTGTAAGAAAACTACACTATCACACTATGTTATGTTATTAGCTGTGTATTATTTTCTGTAGGTTAGGGTAGTAGATATAGCAGTAGTATGAGCATGATGGTCCATTTTAAATGTTTATCTTAAATGAAGATATTCACTTACAAGCAGCTCAGTGGAAAGCTGACAAATTTTCACAGAACAAATAAATGTGATTTTATTGGTAATGGGTGATATTCAAGGTTTCAGAGCGTGTATTGAAAAAGAAAAAAAGATATTGTGACATGTCCACTTAAATTCTTTTCAGAAATAACTGATACATGATATTTCTTGCATCTGCAAGCAGCTTTTACCTTCACCAATGATGGACGCAGCCTAGCATACTTGTAAACACTTCCTTAAAAGATGAAACCCAAAGTGGGATAACAAATGAGGCAGATGTCCATTTATTTTTTAGAGTGTTGCATCTGATCTACAGGGAGAAGAAAAGTGCTTTTCTTTGCAGATGACATAGCTGCTTTATGCAAGTTCCACTCAGACATCTCAATCAATTATAACCACATTGCACAGATTTTAGTCTTGTCTAGTTATTGACTTATAGATCACCCCCCCCTGTAGTGTAAGGTAGGAGTGCACAATTGTGCTTTTAAGGGGGGGAGCTGTATCACCATAAGTCAGTACATGCCACATTTGGTTTGGCAAGCCAAATATTAACCTAAATTAAAAAGGTGGCTGCATGTTGCTTTGCTGAATACCAGTAAATACTCTTTGTTAATAACCATTATTTTCTAGTGTTTCTTGTAAGGCTAAAATTGCTAATGCACTGAAAGTGCTCCCCATTCTAACCAATAATCTTTACAAATGAGATAAATGATCAAGTGTCAGGCTCAAACTTAAAAAGTGGCGAAAACTCAATCACACAGGCCAGGCAGCATTAAGCAGCGTTCTGCCTGGAGACATGGCTGCCATGATAAACCTGATGACTGGGCCTCACAAATCATACAGCGATCTTATTGAGTTTGGATTGGACACCGTTTTAATAGAGCACTTTCCTTCACACTTGCCTTAAATTCAGAGGAAGATGAGCTCTCCCGTATCATAACGACATCAGATCTGTAATGTGCTTGTTTCTTTTCTAGGGATAGTTTGCAGCTTTTACATAAAACAATAGCTACAGAGATGTCAGATGATTAGCATAGTTTTGGAGGACAAAGACCACCTAGCTTTCCTTTAAAATGGAATTCACAGAAACTTACAGTTATGTTCTAAGAAATATCAAAACCGTATTTAAACCCTGTTTCCAAGCTTGTTTTTCTACATTAGTCCATTAAATTCCATTATTTTGAAAAGTGTGTGTGGTTTCCATTTTGTTAAAATGTACGAGAGTAACAAAGTAAACTACATAAAACTCTTACCAAAAAGAGCTCTATGGTTTTAGTTATTTGTTTCTTTCTCTGCATTGAAACCAGTGGGCTGCCACCAACGAGGGGCGCCCAGGGAGCAGTGTGTGGGGATGGTACCTTGGTCAAGGTACCTCAGTGGTGACGCTAGCAGTCGGGATTCAAACCCACAACCTTTTGAATGTGGGGCCAACACCCTAACCACTAGACAACCAGCTGCCCAAACAAACAGCAGAACCAAACAGCAGAACTGTCCTGAAGTACTGAAAATGGACGGTTGTCTTTTATAAATCACTGATGAAGAACCTCCATTATTTGAGGCCCCCTGATAAACAAGTCAATTTTTTTTAACACTTAAGTCTGCTTCCTAACTCAAATTTAAACTATATTAATAAAATAGCAGTTTAGGGACAAGCTTTACATACAAAGTCACCCCTCTGACCTGCTGGAGCCATACAAGGTGAATAAAAGTCCAATTCAACACACAAACTGAACACCGGCAAGTAAAAATGAAATTCATTACCAAAACCTAGAGCTAGCGAGTGAAATGGGACAAATCGGTAAAAATCAGGGCACTCTTTTCAAGATCTCAGTATCTGTGACCAGTAACTTCAGATCTAATTTTGTCCTTTTTTAAGAGCTTTAGAACCGAAAACACTAAGTGAAACTGGGTAAGTAAGACAAGATTCATTACTGTAGTCACGGTAATACGGGGAAACGAAGAACAAAGCCTCCACGTACATATATGGTTTTAAGTCAACACATAAGAATTGATGTTGTGTTATCTATTGCAAGATGGCAGCTCCAGCATAACCGAAAAATACCTGTGAGTTTGTCTCTATGCTCTCATTCAATAACTTCCTCTCACTGGTGGCAGCATTTGAAGTTTCCCTGTTTGAATGTACAAACTCTAAAATCCTATCAAGGAGCTATTTTGCCTAGAAATGCTGCATTTTACAACCACATATGAAAAAGAAGACTTCCTGTAGATGTTTGCATTGGGGTTTCCAGAGCTAAGCCAATAAAACGGATTTCTATCAGCCGGAAAAAATATCATTTAAAAGAGGACACATGTACAGTGGCACAGAAAACGAAGACAATTAAGTACAATGAACATATTAGAGCATCTAGAACAATCTCAGGTCTTTTCATAGTATGCAGGTAACACTGGTTCCATCTATATTTAAGCATAACATTCATTCTTAGTCAGACTATCTGGTAGACTAACTAGTAGAGGTTGGGAGAAAGGAAATCAATTTCAAACCCAAAGAATGAAGCCACTTTAATCCCATTAAAAACCTAACCTAACCTGTCGTCAAATCAGGACAGTCTACTTTTAAATGCTTGTATTATGTGAAGTGAATTCATAAAAAAATTGTTTAGTAGTTTAAAGGAAGAAACACCAGATCAAAATTCAAGGTTTGAATACTGGTATCAGAAAATAAGTAGTATCGTGACATCCCTGCTTTAAAATCCCAGAATGGAGAAGGATGGGGTTCTTTATGCTCACTCTGTGCTTTTCCCCGAACAAGAGTTACAGCAAAACTACCTAGACATTGTTTCGATATTTACAATCAGAAATTTTACTTGCTTCTGCTAACTAGCAATCTTGGCACTGCAAGCTAAAAATGAAACACAAAATGACTTTCTTTCAGCGAAAACAGACAAAAACTTCAAATTACTCGTTTCTTCCATTACAAGTGTCATCTGGTTGGTCAGCACAGTGAAAATGTTCATGGCGCATGTTTCTGACCACTTAGAGACAAGACATCAAGGTTGAAACAACTGCTTCGTTATGCAAAAAAAATGTGTCCACTATGAACCCTCCACCCCCGCAACAGCACCGGGGCTGTCGGGCTGTTGACAGTAATTACTTCTGCTTTAGACAGGACAGCGGAGCGGACAGAGGAGGCACAGGCCATCAGTGGAGCTAACAGGAAATGGTAAGAGAAGCTAAAAGGAAATCATTATCAGGTCTTGGGATCCAGTCTCAGTGTGAATCAATTCATTTCAAATTTGCCATGTACGTCTGTGCAGAAGCAGCACTGATATAATAAAAGGCTAATAGAGACAGGTGCAATTGTGTTAGCCTGGTCTCAAATTCCTACAAAACAGTGGTTAAAAGACATAGAGAGAGAGAGCGAGCAAAAGACAGTATAAGAGAGAGTGAGTGAGTGAGAGAGTGAGTGTGAGAGAGAGAGAGAGAGAGAGAGAGAGAGACGCTGTAGAAAGAGAGGATAGCTGACTTTCAATATTAATTAACTGCTCTCACGGATAACGGAGATGCTGTCTAGGATGCTCTCAGTCTAGCCCCTCTTTCAAAATCCTCAAAAAAAAAAAATGGAATGGGATTTTGATGTAATTATACATTCCTTCTATCTCCTAACTGGCTGATGCACTAAATGGTGTTTTTAATCATTTAAAAGAACATCTCCAAATGTCCTTCTAATTATGACATCTTTTCCAGTTAAACTGACCTTTAGCAGGCATGGAGGCCCTCTTGGGAACACTGAAGAGAAATGACACCTGGCTGAGAGTCTGTGTGAGACTGTGTGCGTGTGTGTGAGTGCGTGAGTGTATGTATGTGCGTAAATGTGTGTAAATGAGAGATAAAGACAAAGAGAGGGTAGTAACCCTCCGAATTGTACAGAATAAACCAGGTTTTTCCATATTTTGTCTTTTGTTACAATACCTTATTTAAGAGGCAGCTACTAAAATCCCCCCCACGCTCCCTCTAGTGCACAACAACATTCAGAAGGTCACATTCAGGACGTAGATATTTAAAGAAAAAAATATCCATCACAGATTGTTACGTAGGTCACACATTTTTTCCGTTTACTGGGTGTGTATCGAGCTTGTAAGCTTCAGCAGATGAGAACGTGGATATTCAAATCACGTCGGTGGCCCTTTTGTATTGAATGCGCTGAACTTCTGTGACTAAAGGTCAGAATGAACATTTCTATGAACAAAATGCAGAATGGAAAACTTCATTGATGTGTGCTTTGCAAAGGTTTAAAAATAACACGCGGCCCTGCATATGCGACTATTTCAGCCCTTCAGGCAACAGTGCATTATGCAATTTCACCTAGTGTGTGTGGTGTGTGTATGAGAGAGAGAGACAACAAAGAGAGAGAAAGAGAATCAGAGAAACGGAGTGGACCTCTTGCACATCCGGTGCCCCCTTTTCAACCAAATGCCTTGCACTCACTTTGTGCAAAACAAACAACGAAATAAGCCACGTGGTTGACCCAGTGTGTGCTGGGATCCACACACACTCTGTAATGCTGGCCTAGCTGATTACAGACAGGAGATACAACCCATTACATTCCTATAGTAAAACAGAAACTTCAAAAGCACTTTTTTTTTTTTGGTAAAGCATATAAATGTGCCATTCAGTCAGCTTTTTCATTTAAAGGTCACGCAGAAAACAGGTTTTTTTTTCTTACATTTTTATAAGAGTCGTGTAACATGCAAACGCTGTTAAAGTGTCAAAACGCACCATTTGCCTCAGAGTCCATATATACAAAATAAGCAACAAAGACAGGCAGTTTTGAATTAATTGTCTTTCTGAGGTCAAAAACACACAACGTATTTACACACATCCGCCTATCCAGCCTTGAATAGTTTTGAAATCACGCGGACTAAGGTTATAGCCATGTTTCTATCTGCCCTTTGAATATGGGGGTTCCCAATCAGAACAGAGATCATTTACATACATATGTCTTAAAGGCACGGTAACACGGGAATTAAACAGTTCGAAAAAAAGAGCACGTAACCATGATATTGCCAGACAAACATCATAAATGCACCTCAAAGAACAAAACTGAAATGCAGTAAAAGTGTAGCTTCTTTAATAAGTGAACTCAGAGCATGCAAGCCTGCCATCTGTGCAAAGGTGCTCATAATCAGGGAAAAAATATAAATAATTGATGGCAGGCTGGTGAAGAGAGGGTCACATGGCTGCTCTGAGCCAGTGTAACTTCGTACAGGGGTTACAGAAAAAGCAATTACAAAACTACTTCATAAAAAAGAGTCTGTTAACACCAGTGATAGTTTTGTGCAGTCAAATTACGTTTTACTCTTTGAAACGAACACTTTGACTATTTATTCTCATGCTTACGTTTTCATTCAGTCCAAGTTTGAAGAAGCAGTATTAATAGAGTTTACTGAAACTGGCCTGCAAGCCAAGGGGTCATTCAGACCGAACCGCAGCACATTCATAAAGCGAAAGAGGAATAAATCTCTAATCGCCCAGGCCAAACGTCACTTTTACAGAGACAAAAAGGGCAGGCATTCTTCACAAATACCTTTTAATTCAAGTAAAAGGCCAAAACGGACAGGCCCAGGGTGACATAGAGGGAGGTAAAGGTGATCACAGATGAAACAGTGGCACTCAGGCTTCATAAAAAAGCCACGGCGAGCACAACAAACTACTCAGGCCAGCTCACCACAAATACTCCAGCAGCAATCCAGTAATGGATACTTCCTCAGCTCCTCAATTGGTCAAAATGTTTTCATACAATAATTTAATTCAGAAACACTTTTACAAAGCAAGAGTAATCAATTTTAATTAGTTGATTCCCCCCCACCCACCCACCCAATCGCATAAAGTTTAATGTACTGCCATCGATCTCCTTTGTTCTTTAATGCAGTGCTGCTTTCCTGTAATTTGAGGCTTTTCTTTTTTTCTCCACTACTTTTACAGTCAATGATGACATTCGGTGTGACAGTCCACACATCTTTCAGAGCAGCAAATGAGAAGGGTTCACGCATGTACACGCAAAGCCAAACCAACCCCCCCTCACTCACACACACACACGCGTACACCCACACACACATATATAGAGTGTAGATATTCCTTCAAAAACATGTAAATCTAAATTATTAGAAATACTAAAAATATTTGAAATCAAACCAAATACACTTAGATCTTCAGGGAAAATTTTTTTATTGTTCTAAGTGTCTATAACCCTTAGGTTTACGACCATCTCCCTTTTACCTGGAGTATAAATATAAGTAAACAGTATAATCCTTTCTCATCCATGAACAAGGATAGAACCAAAGAGCTGTTAGCTCATATGAGAGAGAGGGCTGTACAGCTGCACAGATTAGGAAATGGTTATAATTAATTGCGATCATTAAGTATGAAAATAAAAAAAAATGTTGAAAACATCTAAAATTTGCCAGGAAGAGAACGCATGATTGCCCCACGTACAGTGAGGAAGGATGGTAAGAGAGACGAAGTGAAATCAAAGAGCAGTTTCAGAAGTTTTTACATTTCAAACTCTTCTGTAATGCCACCTCCATGAACAGAACATTTTTTGGATGTGTTCCATAAACAAAGCTTTTGTAAACCACAAACTGAGGTGCCCGAACTCTGCAAATGTCACTGGAACAACCCCTTACTCTCAGATGGCAATAAAGGAAATCCCTATTCAGGTGAAACACCTACTTCAGCTACTCTGTGTTTCTTCTTTCGGTACCGTCGCTGAAACAATCGAAATGAGGAAATACTTTGCTCTTAAAACCAAAGTTTTACTGATTTTTATACTGTGAATCTATTATATTCATATTGGCACAGTTTCTTAGGACTTATTGTTCCCGTCATCTCCCAGATGTTTGAATGCTGGCCGTGTCTACAGGTGTCTCGGACACAATGAACAGTGTAACGTGGTCAGATAAGACAAAATCTGAGGTCATGCACACCATCATCACATTTGACAAAAAAGGAGTGTGAACAAATAAACCTCCTGATGTCCAGTGGCAAATATGGCGCTGGATCATAGATGCTTTGGGGATGCTTTACTGCTAGTGGTCCAGTGGCTTGCAGAAATCAATGGCACAATTAATTTCACTAAATACCTGAGGATTTCAGCCCAAAATCAGTCTGCCCATGGTCTACCCATGGGAGCCTTGGGCTTTCACGACCCTGTCACTGTTCACCTCTTGTCCTTCCTTGGACCACTTTTGGTAAGCACAAATCACCGGTAAACCCCCAAAGACCTGCCGTTTTAGAAAAACCTCTTTCAGCCATCAAAAGTAAACCCTTATCAAACTCGCTCTGATCCGTACGCTTGCCTATCTTCCCTACTTCTAGCACATTAACTATCGCGTTATTCAATTCACCTGTCATTGGTTTTAATGTTGTGACTGATTGGAATAGCGTCCTTGTGCCAACATAAAAATGAACAATGACACACAATACTACAATGCCACGATGTAACAGCATTGATGAGGCACACAGATAAACACAAAGGCAATCTTGTAGTGCCAATGGATCCTTGCCCTTCATTTCCACAGAAGGGACTACCACCCTTCATATCCAATTAGCTGATTGAAGCCAAATGAAAACAGCACTAATGGCAACAATGCCGTGCATTCAAGCTGCGCTCATGGATAGGTGCTGAAAAACCTTGCTGTTGACTGCAACTACCACAGTGACAGGCTTCTCACACCCACCGATCCATGCAACCAGGCTCTTAAGGTCGCCACCGAGCAAGGCCTACATACACCCACACACACAAAACACACAATGCTGGGAATACCAGCAGCAGGCTGAGCACACACAGCTGCTTCTCCATCACCAAAATGGCTGATAGATGTACAGTGCAGCAACAATTAAAACGGAGATGTACTTGCCAGTGAACAATTGATTGAGCGTAAGCACAATGTGACACTTGCAGCGGATGGCCACACCAGTAGCAGACAGATTGTGACATTCTGGTGACATTATCATCTCAGGACTGCTCGCATTCAATAGGGGAGGATGCTAATCATGCGTTTTGGATCAACAATTTTGCAGCCTTCAAAAGGCTAGGAATTGGTGGCATGACCCTCTTGCTGGCTGACACCCCCCAACCCCCACCATTTTATGTGTGTATGCGTGTGTGAGAGAGAGTGTGGGCACATGAGAGATAGACTGAGGCAGAGTAAGTGAAAGAAGCTGCGAGCAAGAAACTAAAGTGAAAACTACGCTTGCGAAACTTGAAGTAAGATAGAAAGTTAAAGTAAGAGAGGGAAGAACGGAAAAGAAAGGTTGAGAGGAAAAGAAAGCAACAGACGAGAAAGTGAGAGAAACAGTGGTGACAATGAGGAAAAGCACTCTGGCAGGCTTCTACACCTGAGACTGTGAAGATAAATATCACCATCTACTGTTCGGAAGTGGTACTGTAAGCTAACACACATACATGAGGATGAACTGTCAGGCCTGCCAGGCTTTTTCTGTTAGTCAGAGCTGTCAAGACTGATTAGACAGCAGCCATGACAATGGACCTCACATTTAAAGAGATACTCAAACCAAAATCAGAGCCACATGATTGGGGTATACTGCAGGACTGAGACAGAATGAAAACCACCTTCACCAATTCAGAGCAACTGATGACACATCAACCCAAAAACCATCTGTTCAGAATATCAGAAAGGGTTACACTCAGCGCGTCACTCGTGGTGCATCTCGGAGCTCGCTGCTTTGTTTCATTCCCTTTTCATCGAAACAAAAACGAGTTCATAACATCTGGGAGGTGAACCAGTGATTTATGACTGTTGACTCAGACTGAAATGTGCTGTTACTCAACTGTACCTACAGATTCTGGGAAACACATATCTACTGGAGAACTCATCGAATCCACAAGGCTGAACACCGAAGTTATCTACAGGTTTTACCACATACCTGCCCAAAGCATGCACAAAGTGCAATGCTGCTGCCCAAACCGCTTTCCACCTACTGATACACATCAGGACTACAGCTAGAGTGTATATGCTAATGGACGACCTACACAATTAATCATACAGCAATCACAATCACGGTTTTGGCCCCAGCAATTAACTGATCCTGAAAGGTCACAATTAATGCATTCTATTTGCAGCTAGGGCCACTGCATTAAAATCATAGCATTCATATAAACAGCACTTCACAGTGAATGAGTGCACTAAAGAATCAAAGTAATGTTTGTCGAGTGGAATGGGCTAACCAATACAACCTGTTCTTAGAGAGAACACAGACAAAACAGTCTGGAAAAATTAGAAGTGCTGTTACGGAGTGCAGTGTACTAAGGGTCTGCACAGACATGAAACCGAAGACTGTATTGGTGGATTTAGGACCCGTCCCGTGTTGTTAAATTAAAAACTGAACCTGGCTAAACTTGCATGCATTAACAAAAATGGATCATCACAGACCGTTTTACAGTACTTTGTTTTCTTACTAAAAGCTTGTGCTGGTCAGCAGAAAATGTCATGCTGGAATAAACTGGTATTTAAACAGCTGTAATACACTCACTGTTTATTTTCTGTATATTACTGTGACAATCGTACCTGGAAGACGAGAGCATCCACTTTCCTCTAGTCAACAGCCGGCCGTGGTGCACAAACCCACCACTGCTCAAGAAATGCTCAACACACTTCAGGAAAACTTAAAATGATAAAACATACATACTGAGACATACTTTGTATTTAAATTTAGCTCCTTTAGTTCGAAACTGAGAGGTAGTCACTCATGTATCCCAAATAATTTCTGTAAAAATACATCACCCAAATCTCTCTCAACCCTCTGAAACTGCATCCAGATCTTCAATAAGTTGTCAGACTTGTGGATGTGGTTCATGATGCTGTCTTCAAATTTACGCTAATTTTTTTTTTTTTGCTTTGTGACACCAGCGTCAAGTGTTGTCTAAAATGGCTGCCTATGACAGTCCGGTTTTGTTAAAATTTTATAGCTCACAGTAAGTCATACTGGGTTCTAAACCATATCCGCAAGTCTGCACCACCTTAAGGGTTTGAAAGGACTGAGGAAAGTTTGGTGATTTGTTCAAAAATAATTTGGGCAGTTTGAGTGACTGTTGCCTACTCGTGTGTGTTAGCAACAGATTGTGAACATCAGGTCCAGTGAGGGATCTTTTTGTAACCAATGGTTTAATGGGGAACAGGGGTGATGATGAGTCATATGTGTTTGTGTGTGTGTGCACTGCTACAATGTCACAGCACCGTGTGCAGAGCTCAGGGGTTGCACTGGCAGGTCACTCCCTGACAGACACACACCTGCTCTGACATTTTCTCCCGACCTTGATGGAGAAAAACACATGACAATGCTGCTCTGCTTGTTCCCACAGGAGAGAGCTACTCTGTCTTCTCTCTGCTCTTCTGCATCCTTTCCTTCTTACCTTAAAGCAATCATGGCCAGGAAGGGAAAAAAGGGACAGAAATAGGGAGGGAAGGGTTAGTCACATATAAGCGGTAAATTAGAAGAGAGAGTCATGCTGGGTCAGTGCAGACAAAAGGAAGAGCCAGGTCGGGCAACATGAGCTGAATACACCAGGGGTGCTGTGTGTAAAGCGGCAGGCCTGCATTAAAGCCAGGGCCAGCTGCATAAAGTGCACAATGTGGGTAAACAGCATGTGTGGATTCTCCTGAGGACACAGGCACTTATGATCTGAACCCAATTGAACTGCAAGAACATCTCTGCTTCACAAACCATTCATAAAGAACTATTGAGGCTTGGGCTGCACGACGCAAACAATAAAATACCAGTATTGCAGTTGTAATGGGGCATATTACTAGTGATTTGGGGCGTAATGGTCCAGCCTTTTCATGGCCCTCGGGTTTCTGAGGCACACTTCAGCGAAGTTCTTGGAAAAACTTTAAACAACTAAAGTTCTTTTTTTAATTAAACAATTGCAAAACAGAAACCAGAACTATTTTCTAAATGAGAATAAAATTAATTATACATTGGAATTAAGACCTGACCTCCCCATTCAGTAAGTCTCCTTTAACATGAACCAATTGCACACTAATATGTGCTTTATTAATCAGCTGTGTCAAGAGAAGTATTTTTGATTGACTTAAATGTCACAGTCACACGGCTTGCTGTTAACTTTGATGCTCGAAAAGTACAGCCATCTGTCAAAACTGCAATTAACTGTATTTATGTTAAAAATATAAGAAACACTTGTATTGGCTCGATACACTACATCAGCCAATACTGTGATCTCTGGCACTTGCACTGGGAAACACTGCTGTATCTCTACATAGTGCAATTGTGAAAAGGCTTTCAAATATTTTGAGCAAAATAACACTTTTTTCTGATGACATCAATAATTGAATTCATCAGAACACCCACAGAAACACATTCTAGTCAGTGTGATCACAGCACAACACTAGGATTGATTTGAGGACTGTTTTGAACACTGTAGCCTCATGTGATATTATAAAGGCCAAAATCAGCATGTAACAAATGCTTTATTGTACAGACCTGGCAGAGTGATAATCAGGGTTAATAAATTAAATTGAAAAATATGAACTGAATGCTAAGGGGCAACTAAAACCTCTACAAAGTTTTGCTGTTTATTTCTCTTACTTGTCAGTTTCCAATAAGCATTAAGGTTGTGAGATGATTGTGATTACTGATCTGATGCTCAGATTAGGACTCTAGCTAAATATGCTTTTGAATACACAGTGACCTTGCTCTCTACAGACATGCCTGTGACAAACTACGTGAACAGCGTTGTGTACACTCACCGTGAAATTCAGAGATTTATCCATGTCCAAACATCGTACCTAGTGCTTTTTAAAACTCGGGGGTGCTCAATTTTGATACAGCAGTACCTAAATGGACACCATAAACAACAGCCTTTTGACACTGTGCTGACAACTGCAAGGAACTAGGCATCCTAACAGAGTGGGGTTTGTCAGTGTAGGTATTCTCTGGTGGACTCATGCCAGAAAAGTGAAGAAGCTTACTTAGAAACATAGTTCTGCCATGAACAGCACCAGAAACAGTGAGACACTGACTCAGTCAATACTCTGGGGAAAGTACTCATCAACAGTTATTGAAGCCCAGAGGCAACAGCGATTTTTATATAAGCATGTCCATGCAATGACTGTTTTCTTGCAAGCCTCATAAAGCACACAGTGCCAGACTGGGCCTGAGAATTTGGAAATACAGGGTGAGGCCTGAAAAACAGTGCTATGAAGAAGCTGCTGGAGATACTGGCTAAGTCCTGAGGATTTGAGGATGCAGAATAAGGTCTTACTGTCTGGAGTTAAAGGGTTAGGTCTTTGAGGCCATAAGCCTAGGCTGAAACCGGTGGTTCTGAGCTGCGGCGTGAGGGTGGTAATGCAAAGAGCAAGGGGAGGAGCGGTCTCCAGAAACCTCTAGTGCTCATACACAAGGCACCAGCAGGTAGAAAAGGGGGAAATCCACTCAACTTGTTTTCTAAGCGTTATGCTGATACTGGAGGGCTACAATATGCAAACTCAATTGACACTTCAATCCATTACTTTTTCAATGCATGTTGTGCCCGACCATCCATCCATTTTAACATCAGGTATCTGGAATTAAGCATGTAACAGTGGCGGGCAGCACTAATGTTAGGTTAGCAGACCATAGACCTAAGCGTACAGAACAGGATAAATACACATTCCTGTATCTTCAACACCAGTTACCCGCCTTCTTTACCATAGATGAGTCATTGCTAAACTTGCATTGATATCATTTTATGTGGTGAACTCAACTTTTTACTTATTTTTACTAATGCAGAAACAGACAGCACAAAAGCTACAAATGCCATTTACTTCATCCGCAGAGTTGCCAACCATCCCGTAACTGGAAACGAAAAAGACATGTTCCTTATTGAACTGATACCAGACAAGCTTTGATGAGAGAGAAATATTACAGATCAGATCATTAAGAGGGGGCGATGGTATGTTCCACTACTCAAACAGAGAAAACACTTGAACCAATGAGAAGCACTGCCTGCATTGCAACAATATGCCTGAAAGCAAAGCGAGAAGTAAAAAAATGGCAACTTCCAACCATAATAGCTGCATAAATACAGCATGGAAAGGGAAAATGGCTACCAGTGGCTAGAATCCGAGAGAGACTATGTACAAGGCCAATTGCACTGTCTGCCACCCGCTTTTCTCTATTAGTCACGGTGGAATTTGTGAAATCAAACAGTTACAGAAAATCATAGGAGGAGTGTGAGGCTGCAGAGGACACAGGGATACATCAAACTCTCAAAGATCCATGTCTGCCAGGCATCTCCAGAGACTTCCAATATATATAATAATCATTTCAATTTATTAAACCAAATCTGGCTGACAGACACTACCATATACTTCACACTGGAAGAAGTACAGCAAAGATACATCTATTTTACTGAATAGATAAAAGTTTAATGCACAAAATTCACATGCAAACAAAAGTCCCCAGTAATATTGTTGCCCAAATGTTCAAGAAAAACTGTTTGTGGCCCAAAAAATGGTCCAAAGTAGATGGTCCACCTCAGTCCAACACTCAACCTTCCACCGGGTCCACGTGTTCCTTATTCCGAGTTAGTAACCCCACCCCACCCCAGTGTACTTTGTTTTCCCTGTTGACCACTTATCGCATTTATGTGGTTTTATGCACCAAAAACATATTTCATTTCTGCACGACTAATTTTCCAACCTCATTTTGTGGCTTAGAATTAAACTGCATGTTTTTGCTTAAAAAACATTAAAAACTGGTTTTAACATCTTATTCTCCTAATCTGGACAGTAAGAACTGGTGCATTTTGACTTTCACAATGTGTACATACTGCATCACGGGAAATTTGGCTTTCCGCAATATGGGTCCTCTAAATACTTAATCAATTTTCTCCCAAGACTTTTTCTGAGATGGAATCAGGGGATTTAAATGACGGTTCTTGTACATGGAATTGACCTACGGCTGTTCATTTTTCTGATACGTCTGATAAAACCATAATCTCTCTGCGCCACACAGAAACACGAACCTCCATTAGCGTTTTCCTCTCATTACTTTTCATCAAACTAAAAAAAGAACGACAATTATTAATTAATATCCATTATACATTTTTCTTTCACAAAAGAAGACATGGTGGGGGAGTAAAAAAAACAGAAGCAATTAGTTGAACAAAATCAGAATATTACATTTGAAAAGGCACTGATGAATGTCCTGTGAGCTCTCATTTTAGAGCGAAACCATAATATATTCTTGCTGTCATATTTCATTAAACTGCTATTACGGTCTTGATAGAACTATTAGTCACTATATTATTAATAACATTAATGTATTTACATTTTTTGTGTACAAGCCAGTTTTGCTGCAATAATTTATGAACTAGCTTCAGATATTTTATAATGCTCCCTCATCTCAACTCTTTTGTGCTTATTATTGATTAAAAAACAGACTGAATTCTTATGTTATTTCCCCACCCCTCCACCCCTCACCAGCGCATTCTCTTAATGTTCTGGCGAAGGGCCTTCGCATTAAGAGACTGAAATAAAGTGCATTTACATCTGAAGCATAACTTCATAATTTACATTCCAACATTTATTAGAGGTGACAAATGAGCATTTGGTCCACCCATGCTTTTCCACAATGCAGCACTCATTCAATCCATATAAATTACAGGGAGGATTGTGAGTGCTGGTGCAAATGATCCTATTATATTTATGCAGCAGCACACACATGGGCCTGGTGTACTTCAGTGTAAAAAGAGAGGGGGTAGCAGTGCAGTCTTGTTTATGATCTAATCCAAGAAGTACTTTGACATACTGTGAATTCAAAAACATATTTTAAGAGTCACAGAGATAATCACCCCAGACAGGAAAGAAATCTACTAAACTGAACACAAAGAACCACAAGATCTTGTTGGCTTTAATTCATTTAATTGAATGCACTGCTTAATTTAGCTTAGTTTAATTAAACTTCAACCTCACTTTCAGGTAGCCACAGGAAAAAACAAGTTAAGCTTCACTGAGAAGTAAGCAGGACAAAGAAATAAAGACCAATATTTTCTTTTGGTCACAGCAGTATTTTCTTTGGAGTCAGCAGTTTCCCCAAATCTTTTCCTTAAATATGTCCCAAAACATCTCTCAATCCATTCAAACCACATTCAGCTCTTCATTATGGCAGCACAGGCTTGTGGATGTGGCTTGGGACTTACGGTGAGCTCCAAACAAAAAATTCTATATTTGATTTGATGATTTAGTTGTAAAGGTAGTGGTCAGAAAGATGAACACATTCAGACATTTTACTTGCTGTTTTAATATTTACTTGTTTTCATGTTTTCAACTTCTTACATGAATTAGTTTATATACACACATTTAAATTACTCTGCATAGATTACAGAGATTCAATATCTTAATACACAATGTACACAAACACACACCAAAATAACTAATGTCACTTCACTGTCCCAACAACACAGTGCCACTCACTGCAAGGGCATGTGATGAGCATCAACTATTCTCGCATTCAAAAGACCAAACCAAAGCAAACTCCCTGGCAAGGCATCGACCAGGAGCCTCATTCATGTTTAAACAACTCTTGCCTCGTCCCATGCTAATACCCCTCACCCGATAACCACTATAAGCCAGCGTGTAATGTTAAATAATTATAGAGAGCAGCGTTTTCAGCAGCGTAGTTACAAATGCACCATGGGAATCCCCCCATTTAAACAAATAACTGGCGCTGCAGGGGAGTTGGCAGATGAATTAACAGCTAATAACGTACTGCGCAGGCCGATAAAGAACATTCCCAATGTGTCAATTACAAATCATTTTTCTCTGATTTCCAGACTTCTGAAAACTACTGCATGCTTTAAAGTGACACAACAAGGAAATTCAGGCGTTGGCATTGTACCGAGGAGACGGTTCACCTCTTGTTCATTTGATCAAAAGGCTCCAGAAGCCGCCGCGAGGGATGGGGTCTTTTCGGTGTGAAACGCTCACCCCGTTATATACAGGCCTCCCTACTGACAGGCTGCACCAGTCGAAAAAACACAGGGCTTCAATCAGCCTCCTGTTCATTAAAATCAGAGGGACAGGGCCTGAAACGAAAAAGATGCTGACATATCAAAGGGTCTCAGTACCTGCATTACCATAGTCATTTACTTATTAAAGCAGGGATGTTTCCTGTCAATCAGGGGGCCATCACGTCTCCTCATTTGCGGCGGAAAAACTGGCATAATTGCTTCTTACACTAATCAACACAACTTGGGGTAATTATGCCTTGAAAGTGACATTGGAAGCTGAGAGGGACGTGTGTACGAGTGTGTGTGTGCCTGACAGGGGGACAGGCAGGTTGAGACTTCTAGTCTCCTCTCTCTTTCTCACCATCTCTCTCACTCACTCTCTCTTTGCCTCCTCTGCTCTTCTTAAAGTTTCCTCCACCATACAAAGGAGGAAAACCTCAATTCAAACACAAGTAATTACAAAGATGATCTCAATGGCCAAGTTCCCTTCCCAGACACTAAAGCAACGGCCAAACTGTAATTAAAACTGTCGTATTTCTATCATCTCTCAGGCAAACGTATAATGACACAGCAACAGCAAATCGGAAATTATAGATCTGTACTCAACAATCCGCTCAAATGAACGCATTTGCCAAATTTCTACAAATAAAGCCCCAAGTACAAATTACATTTTATTGTATTCGGCTTAACCACAGACGTCAAATAAAGGCTGTCTTAAAAGTGGCTGGCGCATTGTGGACACTGGAAGGCAAGTGATAAAACAGTTCCCAACAAGCTGCAAAACAACCAGAGCCTCTAAAATATTCACCAACAAACAAAAGTGTATTTTTGCAAAATGCAATTAAAGTTGTCTGTTATCATTTAAGGAATATATGTATTAATTTGACGTGCAATTACGTTTTAAAAAACAAACAATAGAAATGTATTTAGGTAAACAATAGTAAACCATGCATAAAACTTCCAAAATAAATGCTGATAAATGTTTTTCATGCAACAATATAACACACCATTTAAACATAAGCCCCTAACTTGATTACACACATGCAATGAACAATGCATTAAAAGGACCGGAGCAAATAAAGTACTGAGTTTAATACTACTTATATTGTATGAAGTAAAACAAAAATGATTCAAGCAAAACATCCCTTCCCTCTTTTCCTCAAAATCACTAGCAGTGAATACTAGCTTAGGGCCTACATATCTTGTGGTTAGTGCATTACTGTTCATTATTGTACTTTTATAATGTTAAATTATCTGAAAATGCAAACAGTTACAAAATATAAAGCAGATTTTCAGGCACTCCTTATCTTTGATGTATTGAAGAAAGCATTGTACTGATGCACCAATGCATCATTTCAACTCCTAAAATACGTGTCCATCAGGCTGTTTTTTACTGTGGAGAATTTAAAAAACACATCATGCAAATTGTCAATCATTTCCGATTAATCAGGAATGTAAATTTTAACCAGTGCTGTTTTTTTAAACTAGTAATCAAGTTTAATCAAGTAAATGAAGCCCTAATTATGAACACGCTGACCAATATTAACTGACTGACGCTGAGCAACAAATAGTGTGTATTTGAAGTAGTGTTCTTTTCGTCAAAAGGGTTGTGTGAGTATCCAAAACGGTACTAGTCATAATTACCATTTACTGCTGTTAAAAGCGCCTGGGGTTAGAGGCAGCGATTTTTATTGTAAATTAGCAAGTTTTAGCCTCAAAACACTCCGCCTACACAAGTGCACAGACTGAGAGCTGTGATGATTTTGATATCCAGTTTCCATCACACAGACTCTCACATCTCACTGACAATTTAAACTGGACCTGGCTATTCATATATTAATGCATTTGTTGGCAGTCCACTGCAAAACATAAGCGAGATATACTTGTGTATTTGCTGGTTGCTTTATTTAAAGAAAGTTTGCTTCTGTTAAGCATACATCATGCTGAACATTCAGTGATTGGTCATTATGAATGTCAGTCAAATGGCAGCTCCTGTCCAACCAGGGGCTCTTGACCTGTTTCAAAGCGAGTAATCAAGGCCAGTCTTCTGCAGCTTGCAGGGGAATTGGATCATCTTATTTAGTATTAGTAGAAAAATCTGATTTCTGTTCTCTCCTTTCACTTATACTCTGGAAATCCCTCCCTTATTTCAGGCTCTGTCCTCGACTAGACATCTACTGTGCAACTATAAGTACAGTGTCTAGTAAAAACCCAAATGCTACACGGACACAATCATTGCTTATTGACTTTGGACTCTTACAGGCCAGAAGAATAATCGCACTTTTGTGGAAAAGCATGGACACACCGACAGTCCGATTGTGGACAAAGGAATTAATGGCCTGCTTAGCCCTGGAACGATTAACATACTTTGTAAAAAAGAAAGATGAAAATTTTGCTCACTTATGGAACCCTTACATACGTTTCTTGGAAACTCAAGATCCTTAGTTGTCATAGGATGTAATATGTTGAATATGCTGAAATCTTGTTAAATTTACCTACCTAGACATTTACTTTGCTTGTATGTATGTATTTTCATTTATTTATTTATTTTGAGTTGTTTTGTTGTTGTTGTTTTTTTTTTTTCTTTCTTTTCTTCTCAAATCTACATGTACGTCTATTTTATCCCCTTTTTATGTTGGGAGGGGTGGGATATTGTTGTTTAAAGGTATTAAAAACTCTCAATAAAAATATATTAAAAAAAAAACCCAAATGCTGCAAATGGCCAAGAAATATGATTTCTAATGTACACCTTGTCATTGCTATGAAAACTGTAGATTAAGGACTAATACAAGGAACAATCATGTCCTTACTAGATCTGAGCGGTTGACAGAGATGGTCCGAAGATTTAATATTCATTCACTGGTGACTCAGGCAGAAGTCTTTGAGCCAGTGGTCTTTGACTCATCCCCAGGACCTTCTCCTGTTGATCATTTTTGACTCATCTGACAAATCTAATTGTACTTTCCCACAGGGATACAACCATTCTATTAAAACGTCACACATTGCAGGCCACGCACTGGCCAGAAATCTGCAGTCAGCAGATAATCATGCACAGCAAGGACAGCTCCTTCAGCAAGTTTAAGACTACTTCTGACATGTTACGCCGGCTGACTTCTCAGTGTAGCAGGACATTAATATCTTTTGTGAAAGATGAACAGCTAGGAACTGAAAAAGAAAACTGAATAATGTATTAGCCAGCATATAGAAAAACTAGCAAACAATGAGGCTTCCACTAACATGATTACACTTAACCTGCACGGTTTACACATTTTGGTGTAAAAGTCAAAGATGCTAATCAAGGTATTTTTTATGGCATAAAAAAAATCAACCAAGACCAAATTAAACAAAACTAGCTAATGATCCGTATTCTTTCAGCATAAAATTACATTCATACTTACATAATTCAGCACAGGTGACAAATACATCCTTTAACTTAATAACCAACTAGTCAAGTCTTGGCTAGAGATTCAAGTAGGTCAGGATAAGGCAGTGAAATTCAAAAGTCTTGGAAAGACAACCTTTGAGGCTGCCACAGTGTTATTACAACAGCTAAAAATAAAAAAAGGTTTCAAATAAAGCCATTCCTCCATAAAAGTGTTATCATAATGAACAAACGGCTTTCAAAGACTGTGCTTTGTGATGAGAAGTAAGTCATGAGACATTCAGTATCTGAAGAAAAAGCCCAAGTACTGATTTTAAATGAAAATTGAACATATGAGGGGGAGGAAAAAAAAGAAAGAAATGGGCTTTTCATGTGGGGAGATGTCCGGTCATAAATCTGCTGAATTTGGCCCCTCGGGAACCGGTTCCAATGATCTGGTCCAGCAGCGCACAGAAGACCAAAACCACAAAATAATGAAATCTGGGCTCCATTCATCTCTATCTACTCATCCTTTTCAAAGAGCAGCAAAAAACAGTCATCAAGAGCACAAGAAAAAAAAAAGAGAGGAGTTTACCATTCTGGAAAATATGAAAGAGTCCAAATAATTCAGCATCAGAGAGTCAGAGGAAAGATGTGGGGTTTTAGAGACATGCCATTTCACAGTTCAAACGGGAAACTACTGAGAATTCTGGTTTGTGTCATCCCTCAATCATGTCATGAGCATTTCATTCCAGTAAACAAACATGAAGTTCAAGAGGGGATTCTGCAAAAAAGAAAAAAAAAAAGAAAAAGAAAAAAGGCGCCTGAGGGGGGAAAGTCTGGCGAGGGAGCAAAGCTTTTACAGGAAAAAGCAGAGTGATTCACCTCCAATCAGTAATGTGTAATGAGTCAAAAAGAGCGACCTGTGCTAAAACAAGAGGCCCGAGCGAGCCCGGAGCTGTAAACTCATTTTCAGAAGCTGGCATCCGCAGCAGACCTCAAGAAGCACTCCGAGCACGCACGATAAATCTGACGTGAAATCATAATCATAAAAGCAATTAGCTGACCCCGCGCCACTCGTCCTTGGGTATGACAGTGAGAATTCATACAGAGCCCTCCAAGGATGCTACAGCGAGGTAGGGTGGGGCGGGGGGTCCGGGGTTTCGGTGCAACAGAGAAACAATAAAGCAGCAGGCCCTTCCTGTGTCATTAACCACAAACTCCAACAGCTCAGGACGTGCAAGTGCCACTCTCCACAACACATCATTACCCTGAGCTCCCTCCTCTCACACACTGCCGGAGCTTTGGTCAACAAGCACTCGCTCTGACCAAATGTGAACCGTTCTGCAGTCTGCTGCCTGTTCGAGACACATAGCCTACTTTAAGAGTGGAGCTTCAAGAGCCGTACAGAACTGTTTTCACTGGTGTGCAGACAATCAGAAATAAAGGTTAGGGCAATACGGTCCAAAATATGAGATTCTCTTCCCCATCACTAAACAGGTCAGACGACCCACTTAATCAAACTATCACGCCACCCAGCTCGAATGACACAGACACTGGGATGTAACTGGCAATGTTAACATCCTAGGGGTGGGTTCCCAGGACAGTATACACATGTTTTGGTCTATTTTCAAATGTGAACATGCACTAAACACAGATACCGAACATGATACGATATGTATGAAGGTATTAAGTTTTAGATAAATTTAGATCTGAAAACAAATAAGAGAAAAACCCAGAATGACCAAGACTTAATTGAATACACTTGGATTCTTGGCAGTAGCATCACCAGTGACCGAACTCGCCAATATATGTATATCTCTCTCTATTTATATAATTTAATTGCAATTATTGTCATGTTTGCCATAGTTAATTCGTGATTAATTGTACCTTTAAGTCTGTCCCAAACTTTTATCAACATAGGAGTAGACAAATGCATTTGCTTTGTGCAGATTTATGTTTATTAATGACAGTCAATACTGTCAACAATTTATAAAAAAAAAAAATCTTATACATATACATACACATATGTGTGTGTGTGTGTGTATATATATATATATATGCCACTGCAGGGCATTCACATTTCATCTAGCTTGTTTTTGAAAAACATATCTAATATCTTGCTTGTTATTGAAAAAAATTCCCCTCAGAGTCCAGAGCATGGAGGGCAAAACCACGATAGCAGCTGCAAAAAGGGACCAACTCCATATGAAAGCCTATGTATCTGAATGCAGTGTTATTAAAGTCACATTTGGTGTAATGGTCAGGCATCTTATATGGACTAAAGTTATGGCAGCGCTGTATGTGTCGGCTGGTTTTCGCAGGGGTCAGGCGTCCTATAACTTTTGTCCATATTAAATAGCTCAACGCTTGCATTATTAGAATATTTATTCTAAATTGTGGACACAAATAATTAAAAAGTGTGTTTTTCTTTGTTGTACACTGAAAAACAGATATACACATACATATACATTAATATATATATATATATATTTTTTTTTTTTTACATATACACACAAAGATAAGACAGTGGCTGTAACCTGTAAATGATATTAATTATTAATCCAGTTGTCCTGTACTTTAGACCATACTAAGATATAATTTGTTGTGACAGTGATAAATCTGAAATCACACTCCACTCCCTGAATTACATGTTTTTTTCCACGATTTAATACGCATCTCCTTCAACAAACTCCTTTAGCAACTTTAACAAAGCTAAACCCAGAGACGTTTAAGATGTGCCTCAATTAGCTGAACTTCTCACAGCCTCCAAGTGACCATCTCCTCCAATAATCTTGAAATATCTAAGACGTTTGAGCCCCCATGCCAACCGTAAGTGCCCTTTTACTGCATGTTGCCAGAGTAATGGATTACAATAACAATTAGAGAAAGTAATGAGCAAAAGGGGAAAAAAGCAACAAAAAAAAAGCTCTAAATTGCCTCCACCAAATGACCAATGTGTGAGTGCTTTGGATTTATTACAGGTTACCACACCTGAAACTTGGAACAATTCATTTTTAGGCTTCATAATCAGACCTATAAAATTCAGATTTGCTTCATAATGTTGAGTGTCTCTTGGCGCACTGAAAAACGTTGAGAAAAGCTTGAGTACAGACCATGTTTATGAAACAAATGTCACTAAAAAACATTATTTTTTTAAACTGAAACATATTCATTTCATTTATTTGACCATAATAAACATTCCAAATGCCATTTTATTAATAACAAAATTATAACAGAAAACAGATTTTTTTTCAGATCGAAGGACTGTGGGCAGAGCAAGTCGATTGAAATCACAAAATCAAATGTTTTTTCAAGAACACTTCAGCCTTTCCAGTAGGAAAAAGTAGCTGAGGTCACCTTTATCCCAAGCAGCACCTCCTGCTTGGAACTACTGTGTTCCACAAGTCCCCAATGAACTGGAAGCTCATTTTCAAAACTAACATATGAGCAACAGATGTCTACCATAACTGGAGGGCAAGGGGTGACAGCAAAGTGGAAGGAAAATGGAGAAAAGAGAAGAAAAAAAATGGCACGAGAGAAAAAGACCACCAATCCACCCAGCCCTATGGCCTGTGCCACTGGCTGTAATGTTAATGTTGGCATCTTGTCAGGCTGCCCCCGATTCCTGGGCTTTGTGGGGTTTCTTTTTCCCCCAACATGGTGGTGATAGCAGAGGGGCTCCGGAAATTCGGAGACTGCTGAGCCAAAACAGATCACTTCAAAGCGCCTTATTTAACGCTCACTAAATTTTTCATCACAGTCGCTTAATATCCTGGGGAAGGGGAGCTTTTGAAGTCGCAGCGAGACCGGCATGTTCTTCTGACAACTTTTTCTTTTTTTCTCTCCTCCTTTTTACCTCCTCCCTCGGCTTCTGCATCCCTGGCTCTTTCAACAGGAGGCCAGTGATATTTGGGGCACACAGAGCAAACCCAGCATGCTGGGTAAAGCCTGAGAGTCCGCTCTACACAACCCTGCAGCACAACCACAGTTACCACACAGCAACAGAAATACTGAAGTAAATACAGCTGAAAATGGCCTTGGGGAGAAATACTTAACACACAGCAGACCTGGGCAACGTGACAATGTTTTATTGTTAGCCTAATATTTTATTCCACTACGCTTTTCTCATGGATATCATATGGATCTGAAAAACACTGACTAACTGCATGGACCTCTTCATGGAACAAAATTAGCTCTGCGTACCTGAATTTAGTGCAATGTAAAGCATAAAACACTTTTGCTCAGCTCTTGAGAGCAGCTTACTGGTTTGGTGAGCCTGCTCAAGCTTACCACCTTACCTCAAAAAACGAAATACTGGGACAAGCAGCATGCATCATGTAAAGCATCTTCAAGTACGGCAGTTATAGTTATCCATGAAAATGATAAAGTTTTTCATTAATCACATTACTAAAGTGGAATTCCAACAACTTTTTAACATTTTCACATAATTCAAAGTTTGAGATGTGAATTCATCCAGAATGAAATGGGTCACTGTAGAGAAAAGCCCAATACAAAAAAGGCACTTCGATTACACTCTAAAACAACAGTGAACCTACCAAGTTATTATAAGTAATGTGATATAACTGTATATCTAAACAAAATATGTTCTCTGAGGATTTTTATTTTGAGGATTACTTTAGAACACCCTGCATGTACGTCTCCAGTCTTAACTACAAGTAATCAATTCCAATTACTGATGCAGTCGAATCAACAGTTTTAGCTGTACCTGCTTAAGTGAGGCTCAGAATGCAATGAGAAAATGTAGAAGCAGAGAGAGAGAGAGACAGAGAGAGATAGAGGGAGAGAGGGAGCGGGGAGAGAGAGAGAGAAAGAGAGAGATGCGAACTACAGAGTGAGCTGGGTGGAGACGCTAGCCCCTGGAGGCGAGCTTCATTCAAGCTTGAATGGGACTGGTGCTGGGTTTGATTGACAGCCCAGAGCAGAGCGCAGGTCCAAACCTGCTATGCCTCAGACGGCCAGGGCTTCCTGCCACCGAGGAGTGAGGGCCGCCCATCCGGCGAGGTGAGTCAGAACCTGTTAGCATGAGTGCTGTCCCCAGCCTGACACCCCGGCACACCCGCCCAGAGCCTGCCTGCAACTCCCTCCAACCCTGCCACCAGTCCCCTTCCTCTCATCCACATCAAATCCTTTCAGACACAGATTTCAATTATTCACCTCATCCAAATAATGCCTTGTGACATGAATTATCCAGCACTGTAATAATCCACTTAACTGGGAAAGAGCAGCTCATCAAAAAGAGAAAAGGAGGGGGAAAAGCGACTTGTCGACTGGTAAGGAGATCGAGGAGCCTTAATAATCCACATTTTTTCCGCTTTTGAGGAGAGCGCTTTGAGCTCGGTTTGATACCATATATGCCGTGAAATCACATTAAACAAAAAGGAACAATCCAGAAACTAATCACCGGGAGGTTACAAACATGCCATAGGCAAGTATTTAAGTAACAAAGAAAAACACAGAGAGGGCAAGATGACTCTAGCTGGGGCATAAATTAAAAAAAAACCTCAGTATAACGTCTACGGCCAGGCAAGAAAAGTGGAAAACAGCTAGAATAAGGTTGATTATTCTAAGCTGGTGAAAACAAAAATAAATAATAAGTCATGGATTATTGTTATAAACTTTGCCCTGATGCTCAAAGGTTTGATTTTCCACACCCAACTCCTGCAGTCAATGGGAAAATAAATATATTTCATATCATGCACACACACACCCTTGACTTATGTATGTACTAAACACAACTACAGTACTTTTAGAAAACTGTGTATAATGGCCAGTTTGCCCCTTTTTTAAGGTGTTGTTTTCTTAATAACAGTCAGGATGCTCACCTGATGATGATAATAAAGAAACAACACTGTACTCAAAGAGGTCCAAACATCCCAAACTATCAATTACTATAGAACCTGCAGAAGTATTTTCAACCATATTTGTTTCCTGAATGTAAAGTGTCGTGTTTGTGTAATCACTGAGAACTATAAGTCATCAACCATGCATTTGATGGAAGCATTCTTTGTTGGCTGAGGGGTTTAGTCTGGGTAGAAAATCAGCTTACCAGCGCTTCCCGGGGTGGAGCATCTTCTCTGACTGGAGAGCCGCTCTGCAAAGAAAACACCAGACTTGCATTACAACTCCACCTAGAGGTGTTCACTGCACAACACACTCAGCTGGGCGCTCTAAGAACTCCCCAGGTAATTATAAAGAGAAAACAATCTGGACAACTGAGTTCAGACGCTACCATGGTGGAGGCTTTCTGGAGTCACCAATTAGGCCTTTTAAACCTGCAGCCTGTGGTTGTATAATGGTCATTTTCACATTTGAGAAAATATTTGGAAGCTATTTGTCAGAATAGCTAACTAGATTTTCAACAACTAAGCAAGAAATCTTAATCAACTGGATAGAGAGTAAAATCAGAATAGTTTTTGGCCAAGTACGCGAGCGAACACAGGCACAGCATTTGATTCTGGTCGATGGTGTCTCTCAAGTACAACAGTATAAAACAACAATATATAAAGGCACAATGCAAACTATTTAACAAACAAACACATCAAGACAGCATGACATCTTGAGGCTTGAGTAGTAGGGTCAGTAGCCAAAGAATGTGTACAAATGGCAAAAAAAAAAACAATACGCCATATTGCATATGCATAATCCTCCTATAAAGTTTGTACTGTACATTATAGCAGGGATTTAGGCTCCCTTTACCCATTCTAACATCATTAGAGGTGTATTGGAAAAGGAAAGGATGGCTGCCAAAGATCAGCTGCCAGTTCGAAACTAAACACAGGATGTAGAGGCCTAGCTCACTATTATTATTAGGTTAACAATAAAATGGAACAACAGTAATTTGTTCATTGTTTCCGCTGTCAGTGATCCATGCCTGTCCAAAGGGCTTAATCAGGTAATAAAATCCCAGTCACTGCCAAAAAATCAGTACAGCAGACATCCAAATAACATCTCTGGACTGTAAATCTCAGGTGAACTGATTATGCTCTTCATAATTTCCCCCCTGTCATGTTACTCTAAGGCTCTGGTGATAAAAAGAAAATATCTGGCCTGTAGCCTTATTCTGCATTCAGATACCATGCCACACTGTGTCCATTATAGGTTGTTCATATTACATAAAGGGACAATGTCTGTGTCTAAGACAGTTAACATGGGTCTCAGATCAATTGTTATTATTCTAATATAGTAAAGACCAATTATTATTATGAATAATTATGCTTGTTTAAACGTTAAACACTTTACTGATGTATTTATTAACATGTTATATAGGTATGAGTGATGTAGCAATTCTAAACTAAAACTACATTTTACAGTTTGGCATCTATGATTCAGCTCACTACACATTTGATGTGAACCTCTGATTACAGCATCACTGAGAGAACAAGATGTACCATGATCACTGAAATGGTGCTACAAAGGAATAAAGCTCGAGAACATTTAACAGTGACTGGTATCAACCATTACCAAAATAGCTTTGTCCATGTAGCTCACTTTCTACTACATGTTCAAGGTAGTGTGCTACACTGGTACACAGCTATGCTCTTGCCTCAAATGATTTTATTCACTGTGAAATGTGCTTGAGCTACAAGATTATCACTAGTTTAAATGTGATGAGCCATGGGATTCCAATCAAGGTCAAATGAGACGAGTCCCAGGATTCCAAATGAGGATGAGATGAGCCACTTGATTCCAATCAAGGATAAATGAGGTGAAAATTCTGATAAAAGTTAAATGCATCAAGTAACTGGATTCTGATCGAGGTTAAATGTGCCGAGTTATGAGATTCCAATCAGGGTTGAATGTGCTCGAGCCACAGGATTCCAATCAAAGTGAAATGTCATGGGATTCCAATTGGGGTCAAAAGTGCTCACGAAATTATATACAAGCAGATGCATGGGTTTGAATCCCTTGACTGCTAGTGTCATCACTGAGGTACCTTTGAGCATGGTACTGTCCCTACACACTGCTCCCTGGGCACCTCTCATTGGTGTCAGCCCCCTGCTTCACTTGGTGAATGGGATAAATGCAGAGAAAGAATTTCACATTGTTCACACTGTGTGCTGTGCTGTGTCCATGCATGACTATAAGAGGCCACTTTCCTTTACTTCAATACAAACCTGGTGTAAATGACGAGGAATGCAAACTGTGTGCAGTGAGGAAAAGCACATATACAACTGATAACTTCAATTCTATAGCAACGAGAGACAACAGCAGAACAGATAAATGGAAAAGTGACCATTTCGGTCATAATTTATAACGGAATATTGTTAATGCAGTGCAGCACTCTTTATGAGAAAAAAAGGCTTGTGTTTTGCCAGCTTCCTTTAAACCTATGTTTTTTATATTTAAAAATGATGCTTAAAGTTGACTATATATATATATTTTAGGGCTGTAAAGCGATTAATTAAAATTAACTAGTTAATCGCAAATCTGGGGGGAAATTAATCGCGATTAATCGCAATTCTATATATATATACATAATATATAATGAACACGCTAAGTCATCAATTTTACAAAGAAGGCTTTGTTTAGTTTTTTCCCAACTCTGTCACACTTTTAAAAGCTGTGAGATAAAAACAAAACTTACTTTTGAATAGAAAATGC
>JBBPDB010000134.1:23859384-23885335 GCA_037974465.1 Brachypetersius altus
GGCAATTATCAGATACTTTTATCCAAAACAACTTCCATTCTCTAACTACAGGGGACAGTCTCCCTGGAGCAACTTGGGGTTATGGGTCTTGCTCAGGAACCCAGTAGTGGTATGTTGAAGGTAGGATGGCCCAGAGGCAAGTTTCCTACCCACTAGGCCACCAACAATCTTGTGGAAAATCTTCCAAGAACAGTGAAAGCCGTTATAGCTGCAAAGGGAGAGCAACTCCATATTAAAGTCTACATGTTTAACAGCAATGTTAAAGTCCCTGTCTGTGTAGTACTTTTGTCCGTCTAGTGTATCTTTTAACCTCAGCTGAACCTGAACATGAATGTAATGGATTCTGTAAAATATCACAATCTAAACCTAAGCTTTATTGAAACATGTTCGCCTGTATTTCACTTTTTTAAGTAAACTCTTAAAGCAAGGGCTTGGTGAAACACTGAAATTAACAGAACACCACTTACCACAACAACCGTCAAGCCATGTTTGTTGTCCATGTTATGCTTCTTTTAATTTAGAACTGGTTCTTTTAGGCCGATGTTGCTAATAGGCACTAGTCAGAAGTTCCCTAAAACTTCCCAAACTGTGTCCTACTCGTCATTAAGGTGGTGCAGACAGAACTGCACCATGTACTTGAGCTTTTTAGTTAATATGGTCTTTTTTTGCCAGCAGCCCCAGGAGTAGGAGTCTAAAATTATTTGCCTGTAGGCTGTAGACCGTTTAGTTCATTTTTATGGCTTGCCTTAATTCATACTGTGTCCAAAACCACATCCACAAGCCTGCACCACCGTAATGAAGAGCTGAATACAATTTTTGAGAATGTATTTAGAGAAACAATCTGGGTGACTATTGACTTGCCTGAACACGTTCATTAAAGCAGAACATATGTTGGCCTTCATAAGTCAGGGAATGGCTACAAAATAGCTATGTGTCTGAAAGTTCCCTTTACACTGATGAGACAATAATTAAGAAGTTTAAAAGAGCTGTAGTAAACCTGACTAGTAGAGAATGTAGGCTTATTTTACCCACGTGCACAGGGGTAATGGTCAGAGAGGCAGAGAGAACACCAGATACATGCCAACAAAATATATAGAAAGCATACCAGAAGAAAACCTTTCCTATAATCTAAAGAAAATGCAGAAAAAAGAAGTCACAAAATCAAGCCAGTCCCTTTAACTTACACCCCATTATGCTGGCAAAGAGATGTTATACAAAATGCTAATTTCAGGACTGACAGAAATATACACATATGTTTGTGTATGTGTTTTTCTCTTTGACTTTTTTTGGAGATCAAATGTATGCTTTGCTCGCTGTACAGCCAATGCCCAGTTTGCGCCTACTTCTTTTTTCCCGACACACTTGTTTGCTAACAGTCTTCCATTTCACCATTCAAATAGTTCCAAACCACAGTGCATGATGAATACATTTTGCTCACTGAAAGCCTGCAGCCAAGAGATGGTGCTGTTGCGCTAAGAACCCACAATATTCTTTAATAACAAATGAACTGTTTCTCCATTTTAAGGGCAAAAGAGCAGAAAGTGTCTTTGAGACGTATTTTATTTAACCTCTGCAGGACACTTTAAATAAAATGTTTTATTCTGAGAGCTCATTAGCATTCTGTGCCTGTTGCAGGTAGAAATGCACTGGATGAAACAGACGGGATGGAGGTGGACTCGGCTGCGGGCTTCAGCTTGAAGACCCTGCAGGTTCTGAAGGGTAGAACTAGCCCAGAAACAAGACTCTCCAATGAGGAACTTCAGGTATTTACACAACTGATTTTCTTCTCTCATCCTAACAGTGTATTTAGGTCTTCTAATAGCGTTTTTTTTAAAAGGTAGCATCTGAAGGCACATACTTTATATCAGCCTACTCCTCCTGATCAACTGCAGTGGAGTGTTCCAACATGCACGACTCTTGTATTCAGAAGCTCCTGGAGACCTTGATGTAATTATGTTAGAGCTGGAACTTCTCCTGGGTCGTGGAAGACCAGACTTGCACACCTTTGATTTATACCGCCAACACTTTTTTTCTAATTGCAAGTTTTAATAAGGCCAAGGGATGACGTTATCCAGATATTTTTTTTAATGCATTTTCCATTTATGTTCCACATGGGGGCACTATCCCTCTTTGATCCACCGCATACAGGCAAGACTACCCCATCTGGTAAAATAATCTGATGAAGATGAGCTGTCACTCATTTATTATTCATTTGAATTGGCACAGTGGATTTTTAGTGGCGAGTCAAGCATGGAATTTAAAGGTGAAGTATTTAGAGACAACAAATAATGTGAGCAGACCAAAATCTGGTTCCAATGTTACTAACGTACATATGAAAAGTGAACTGTTATAGGACAGCTTTCTAATTGGTATAGAACCTTTACCGTTATATTTTGCCAGCGTTCTTTAAAGGAGAGTTCAACAAAATGTTTCTGCAAAATAACTTGCTTCAATAACTGAGATTGAAGCAAAGTGGATTAGTGTTTTGATGTTAAAATATGCATTGACTTCACAAATGCGTTGTGGGCATTTTTCCCCTTAAAACAGCTTGCATGTGTCTATCCACAATTAATAAAAAAAAAACATCTTAAGCCAAAGATTTCTCAGAACCTCTGGGAAATAATGTCTCAAGCATTCGTCAGTGTATCCATAGCCTTTTCATGTAACTACTTTCTGTATGTAGGTATTAAATGCTTCAGATGTCTGGCTCCTATCACCACTACTTTGAACATTGGAAACACTGCAAATGTCTGTAGAACAAAGCATTTTACAACAGGAAGCAAATATTTAATTAGGCAGAAATAATAAAAAAAAAAACCATCTGTTACAGCCTGGTCTAGATTGGGCCGTAATGTACAAAAAAGCGTGCAAAAGCTCCAAATGTGTGTTTGCTTTGTATTGTTTTCATTTTTAAGTTTTTTAAGCTTAAGAAGCTGACCATTAAAAATAAACACAAACACCTCTAACTAAGCCAATGTTCTACCTAACCTAATCACAACAAAGAAACCTAGTTCTTACCTGCCTCGCATATCTACCTCCCTACCTGCTCTGATGCTGCCTGTGTTTTTAAAAGGGTCTCAGACAAGCATGTTGGGGAAACATGTGGAATATTATATCAAATGTGACAAACATGTGCCTGTGTAGGCGGTGCTGAAGCGGGACGTGGAGGCTCTGATGGACGTGCTGGGGTGGGACAGGGATAGGACCACTGTGTTGGTGCAGGCCTGTGGAGAGGAGCTGAATAAACGTCTAAGGCAGGTCCAAGCCATGCAGTCTCTCAGTGCTCACTCCCAACAAAGGGATCCCACATCAACAGAGTCACACGAAGAGGAAACGCAAGTCAAACGAAGCAGATAGCTCAGGCAATGCTTACTCACAGTTACCGTCCCATCCAAGCCTTCCATTTCTTTATTCCATTTAAATAGAACAGCTACCTTCTGCATATGTGTGAACTGAACATCATCCTTTTTTATTAATCACTGTGAATAAATTTCAAGGTTCTTCTGAAAAGTTATTGCACTTTTATTTGAATTCATGTTGCCTCAGAATGTATAGTTAGCCATTCAGGCTGATGTAGGTCAATTTTTAGATGTATTAGAAGAATGCTGTCTAATGGGGTGTGCTGTTAGGATAAAAGGTCTTAATCAGTCAGTGACCGTATTGATTTCTGTGCAGTTCTGAATTTCTAAACACTGAGGTTGATTAGCGGTAAAAACACAGTGGTGTAGTTTAATCTTCAAGAAAACTAATTTTAAAGTAATGGTGACTTGATTGTAAGTATTGTAACATCCCATGCATGACTGAGAGAGTTCAGAGGAGGAGTATGTTTCAGCATCTCCCCTATAGCCAGCTGTGAATTTTGATTCAATTTCTTTTCCAAATTGTTGGGAATTTTGTATAATCTATTTAGCAAACTGGGAAAAGCCATCACAAATTATAGGCTAAGAGTATGTTTACGTAGCTACAATAAAACCTTTTTTACTCTTTACCTGTTTGAGTTGATTTAATCAATACCATTTTTGGTGAATTAGTTAAAGTTATTCAATTTCAAGACCTCCAGAGATGAGAATATCAGGCACTGCATATTTGCATATTTACATTATACACTTCATGGCTAAATGTATTGGGACGCCTGACCATTACACCAACACTGACTTTAATGACATTGCATTCAAATACATATACTTTAATATGGTGCTGCAGCTATAACAGCTTCCACTCTTTGTGGAATCTTTCCTCAAGATTTATGAGGCACTGATGTTGGATGAGAAGGTCTGCCTCACAATCTCTGTTCCAGTTCATCCCAAAGGTGTTGGATGGAGTTGAGGTCAGGGCTCTGTGTGGGTCAGTCAAGTTCTTCCACACCAAACTCATCCAACTATGTCTTTACGGACCTTGCTTTGAGCACTGGGACACAGTCACACTGGAATAGAAAAGGTTCTTCCCCAAACCGTACACAAAGTTGGAAGCATGGTGTTGTCAAAAATGGCTTGATACACTGAAGCATTAAGATTAAGCCCTTCACTGTAAGTAAGGGGCCTAGCCCAAATCCTGAAAAACAGGTGTGTCCCAATACTTATGTCCATATATTGTATTTGCTGATTCAGTGCAGTGTATAACTCCCGAAGCCGTCTGAGAAAACGAGATGTAATGCGCATTTGTTCAAAAGAATTTCTGATGGAGTAAATGTAAGTATAAATATATAAAGTAATGATTGATTGTGATGATGTATAAAAAAAAAAAAACATTTTCAAACCTCTCCTTAAGGAAGTCCGATACATACAAATACCATCCAACATGTTTCAGTTAATCAGCTCTTCATTAAATTAAATCTGTTGCTGCTGTTGTACTTGAACATGTCCATGTAGCAACTGGATTTCACTAAGAAATCTAATATCTGTGTCATCTGTATTCAAGTAACCAACATATTCAATGTAATTTTATTTTGCTGTTTGTTTATTTGTATTCATTTAAATGGTCATAACATTTAAACCCTTTTGTAGGTGTAGCAGTAAAACAGTGCTGTAGATTGATCCCTTTCTTTTATCAGAACTGTGGATAACACGTGGCTTGCTTCTGGAGATCACAACTAATGTATTTATTATTTTAGCATGGTATAATGGCATTTTTAAGAAAGCAGTTAATGAGCATTTGTTGAAATAATCAGCTTTCTTCTTGTATATCAGACCTTTCCTGTTGACAAACTGCTTCTATATTAGGATGAATTTGTTAATGAAGACTCACCAGTGAAATTTGATTTCCTACCAAGACTTTGCTTAACCTTCACCCAGTCAAGCGAGCCTTTGCAAAAAAATGCATTTTACCATTAACACCTGAAATCCATTTATCCTCGTTCCATATCTGAAACTCCCAATAAGAAACCATGTGCAAAAGGAAAAGTCTTTGTCTTTTACATCTTCTAATGTAAGCCAAATTTCATTGTTTTTCACCATTACTGAAAATTACTTCCACATACAAGGACCTTATTTATTTGTTTGCTTTGATTTCTATAATAAGTTGTACCTGGAGTCCATCCTCAGGCTTACCTTATTAGAGTGCCTTGCCTCAGATTGGCTCACATGTGTAGATTTAGTACACAGCTACTGGACTGCTAATAACCTCGATACACTGACACGCTGTCTGTAATGAAAGAAAAATTTTGCAAACTTGTTCAGCAGAACAGTCTTGTTAAAAGCAGCAGGTTCACTCCAGACAATATCGTTCCGCCCTGCAGTGTAATGAGCATAGGACTTCTGACTGGCGTTGAGGGTGATTTTGACCAGTCCAACTGACACACATGACATAAAAAGACCCCACTGAACATGGGCCATGCTTCCGTGTTGCTTGTGATACCACACACACACACACACACACACACAAACATAAATGTGTATATATATATATTCTATTGGTCCACACTTGTGAGTTTGTGTAACAAAAACATTCATGATTCATTTTATATCACCATTATATCTGTGTTTTTTTCCCCTTAAGACTGACGTATGCAGTTATGTTGCTGTTATACATGCAGAATATCCAAATAAGTCAGTTAGTTCAGTCAGTACTTTGAGGAAACAGCTTTTCTTTAATTACTGCCTTGAGTCTGATGGGCTTCTTAACTATGCACATCTAGACTGTGCAATATCTCCTGACTTGCACCTGTCCATAACTTTATCCCTGAGATCCTTTGATGGTGCCTTGCCACCCATATATGAGTGTTTTGTTCAGTTGCACTACCAAGTACTGTAATACTCCTGGAATAGCTGTTTTTGTGCTGAACTAATAATTACAGCTAATCACAGGTGGAAGCCAGTTCAATTGATGCACAATGGAGAAGGTGATTAGTTACATCTGATTGAGTTCCCAGGCATTTTTAGGAGCAGGTGATCCTCTGTCCATCTCAGTGATTTTTAGTTATGAACTGCTATCATATCTTTCCATTGGGTGATACAAGTTGCACTGAGTTAATAGAGCTGTGTGTGCATGTATCTCTTCATTTCAGGCTGCAAAGTGACAAAAATGAATATGTGAAGGGAATGATTCTTTTCTGAACCCAGTGTACTCACTGCACTCATTATAACTTTGATGTCATTGCTATAGCAAGCGGATGTATGTAGAGGAGTTGGTTTATGTGACATCTCTTGAATAATAAATGCAAAATAAGTATCAGATTTTTCGTAAATCAACTGCATGGGCTAAATAGTGATGGGGTTTATTTAGCTTAGCTTTAGCATTGTAATACATCAAATTCTTGTATTAAAAAGAAAAACAAGGAAAGGTAATTTCCACTATATCAGTTGTTTAATATTCTGTTTAACTTGTGTGTTGACTGTGGCATGGTTCTACACTGATTTAGAATTCAGTAGATGGGTGCTCTATATGCACTGTCACAGCCAAGGGTCTTGGTAATGGAGCTCATAGTGTGCGTAGTTCCTGTTGCATAAGTCTTCCTGTCTTGAAGGCTTTAATAGCTGACTGACCCTTGATGCCATAGCCTGTAGATCAAAACCTCTGCCTTACTATCTACATGCTACCTTTGAATCCTCCCTATTAAGGGTTTTACTCCCTATTAAGTGTTTTACAAATCGTCAGTTAAAATTTACGTCCTTGGTTATAAAGTTGTATGATAATGTTAAGTGCATGCACACACACAGACTACACTGTGTAATTTGTAAGATACAAAGTACACCCATATGTTAAGTGCATATATTTCTACAGTAATTCCCCACTTTTCGCAGGGGTTACGTTCCAAGAGCATCTGCGTATAGTGAAAAAACGTTGTGTTTTGGTTAAAAAAAACAAAAAACCTAACAATACCTATTTTTATAGTGTCTAAATATGCCTAAATATTAGGGCTGTAACGTACATGTATTCGTACGTGTATTCGGAGAATAAGTGATTGAAGTAATACGGAATCACAGAGGGACCAAAAAGCGCAAGTAAATCTTAAGCCTGGGTCGTAGCGTGGTGCAATAGTGCCACCTACTGGCGTAACGCTTATACATTCATGAAAATATAAGCAAGAGGGTGTGTTTACTGGTTAATACACTGCTGTTTCTTAAAAATAAACGAAATTAACTTTGCTGTATCGTGAACCGTACCAAACCATGACCCCCAAACACACACCACCAATGTATAGAGTGCAGACGGAAAGGAAAAAGTGCTTGGGGGGGCATGTGCTGCTCTCTACGTCTCAACTGTTGTCTGGGAAAAGTTGGGAGATTAAACAAATGATTTTAAATAATGGTTCCCATGGGTGCACATTGTACTTCACAATTACAGAGAGTAGTCTATCACTTGTCAGTGGTCAGGATCTCCACAGACCACCAGCAAGCAGGAATTAAATACTGTAGGTCGTGGAACATTCTTGAAACATTCTGACATGGTAGTGGCATGTTTAAATATGTGAATGCATGATTTAAGTCATTTCTATTGACGATTTAAAAAAAATTATATTAAGTTCATACTCCTGCATCATATTTGATCTCAGTGTTCCATGAAAAATTAAAACTGCACTCATTTTGAGGGTCATGTCAAAAGTACTGCAAAACGAGCAAACATGACCTTGCCATGCAGCTGAAACCATGAAGGACAGGAAAAGCATGGTTTATTCTAAGAATTGTTCCAATGTCTCTATGAATGTCAGTATAATGTCAGAGCTTTGGGTCAGTGTCCACATTCGAGTCTGGCCACGCTCAGTGGACACGGACCCTGTGGATCTGCACATCACTGATTCCTGATTTGGCCAAAGGCATACAAATCAACTGTGAGTTATCTACTCACTACCTTCAGCAAAGTAGAACTACTGGCATGTGCCAGACACTTTTGTTCTGTCGTTAATTTACTGGTAAACTGGTGCTGGATACATTTTACAGATGTGTGCAAACTAAGGATACTATTTGAACAAAAAAGAATATCAATGTTAAATCATTTTTTGTATGCAGGGCATATGCGAGGATCTCTTGATCATTTTCATAGGCAGTGTTAAACTCCTCGTGGTAAGACCCACAGGCGGTGTAAATGGAGGTGGGGTTGATTGAGGCTCTACAGGGCTGAAACACTACTAAAGAGGCAATTGCACCAGAGTCAAGAGGCCTAAATGGCCTCGCTGATAGAAGGTAATGGTAGCAACTTTAATAAGAGATGCATAATGCATAAGAGGTAAATGATTGAAATAGACCATATCACTTTTAAACAACACTATGGCCACTGTTTTTGAGCTCAGTCCAACAGCAACAAGTGGTTCTTGATTATGCTAAATCGCTCTACAGCAGTGATTGTTTCCAAATGATGAATCTGGCCTTAATTCACTTGGTTGTCTGAAAGTGACTGCAGAGAATCATGGCATTCAACCAGTGGTGCAGGTAGGTCAATAAAACTGTAATAGAAAGAAAAGAGAAACTAGCCTTATATCAATCTTTTACCTGTATAGTATGACAAACTGCTTTGCAATTAATTGTTTTCTTAATATTCAACAAGTGCAAAAGGGTTCTTTGATTGTTGTTTATAGAACCAAGATAGCTCAAGGAATCATTTGAAAGCTTTAATTGGTTCTCTGTTATGGAGACCTGTCTCTATATTTAATAGTTATGCTTGGCATCAATCTGATTGCCCTATATTTAAAAGTTAACGACCTTTTTGGTATTATTTCAACCTTTCAAATGTTCTGTGACATTGTATCTTCAATCCAGGGAATATAATTGGATACTTTGGTGTAAACCCCATAATAGCCCGCTTCAGCACATGTATAACCCCATGAGACAATGCCACCAATGTACCAACTATGGCTTTGGCTGTCCACAAAGACATACGGTCCTCCGCTGTCACCTTGGCAAGAATCCACACCTCCCTCTGTCAAACCTGCACACACCATATTCTCTGTTACCACCAGCTTCCCTTTAGCTGACACTGTGGCGTCATACTTAGCCTTACACGTTTTAAAGTCAACCACAGGTATTACTGCAAACTTCAGATGAGGAGAGCCATGCTTCCCGGACTTCTGCCAAACACCCCATCCACTCACTGTCCCATAGTCATCAGCCTTCAGCAGGAATCGCTCATCTTTACCTGGCAAGCACACAGGCATAATGGCAGCGCTTATGGGTACCTTATGATCCAGTTTGATCAGGGCAATATCGTTGTTAAAGTTGACCCCATCATGATGGTAATCTGGATGCATGAAGACTTCCTTAGGATAGGCCTGCAAGGCCTCAGGATCTTGCCGTTTGACCAGGCCCAGTTTCACACCAAGGTTGGACACTTCACCATAGCCATGCAGGACATGAGCAGCGGTCAGGACCCAGTCGTCGTTGAGCAGCGCCCCACCGCCTTGGAAACGGCCTCCTTTCAGAACCATCACTTGCCAAGGGATCTCATTCTTCTCTGCATTCTCGCCTCCGATGACCCTGGACAGTCTCCCTTCAGGCTTTCCGCAGACTTTCAGAAAAGGCAGAACAGAATGAGTATTAGAATGTTCAAGAGAGAGACACTGAACAGTTGATTAGCTCTGTGTGCTCTGATAATTGACTTCAGCCACAAAATGCTTTTTCCTGGCTAATGTTACCAAGTTAGACAAGCTTTATGGTGTGTTTGCAAAAAATCCCATGCAAACTAAAGAGAAAATGTAAAAAGAAATGTTCTGTTTCTTATTAATGCAGGTTTATCTGGAACCATTTTCTACCTTTCACAAATATCGGTGCAACGCAAATCCTAATAATGTTACATTCCACACACATACAAAGTAAAAGTCATTTAAAATTAGTATTAATCAGGATATGCTAAGCAGAAGATCAACAATTTCAGATAAAATAATTAGATTTTTGCTCAATAGCTTGTCCAGTGTGATGACAGATTTCCTACATTGTGCGAATATTTTGCTTCATGACCTTTTAGCAGACTTTTGTAAGCCACAAAAGAGGAAAATAAACAGTGGAAACTTCTGTATCCAGTGATGAGCCGAAACCTGTAAACTGGTGCAGGACTCTATACTAAACTATAGTCGGTGAGGCCTATGAGTGAGAAATACATACTTGGTGTACACTCAGGAAGCTTCTTCACACCTCGTGTGTCTGTCCAGTAGCCGTCATGAGCACATGTATAGTCCCCTAAATAGAAGCAGAAAAAACGAAACCTATAATAAATCACAAACAGTCAACTTCTGCATGTTCCATTATGTGCTTCAAGTTTGTAGAACCAGAATCAGCTTCATTGATCCTGGAGGAAATTGCGTATGTTATGATTGCACAGTCGCACATAGACAAGAACAATAGAAATAGTCTAAATAAATAAAAAAAACTGCAGAAGATACTCTACACAAAGTACACTATACTATGTACACAAATGCTGCAGTATTAATAAAGATACGTAACTTACAGTTTAGTGAATTACTACTAACATAGTGGTTAGAGATAAGTACTGATATTTCTCATGCTAAGTCTATAGCACATAATAAGATGTTGCATGTAACAATAATGGTTATATCATAGTTTTACATCATTATTTCTTACCGGTCATGTTGGTCTTCATGGTATAGAATTCATTGCAGCTGTACTTGATCTGAGATTTATACGTGGTTTTGTCGAATGTGACACTTCCGTTGTGTATCTGATCAGGGTTTCCACAGTCAACAACTTTAAATAAAAATAAAACAGTTATTAGTTCTCACTCTTACTGATGACACAACTTAGGTTATTAATTTCCTAAACAAATGTTGCATTGTGTTTGGGTCAAGTCTGACCCATTTTCAAGTTTAGGTATGTAAAAAGTGCCATTTGCTTTTTTATATTGGAACAAGGATCATCATATCCTCAGAAATGGCTCAGAAATTTTAAAATAACAAAAATCTTCACCAAGGTCTGTAATAAATACATTTCTGGTGTTATGGGTCAAATTGGATCAGGGCACACACACATTCCCCACCTGAACACAAACTTTCTCACAGAATATTGATACATTTAGACTAAAAATAAACACTCACATCTATAAATAGGGTTTGGGTGAGATGTTATCAGATTTAATAGCATCAGTCAACGTGAGCAAGAGATTCACGGTCTATGAGGCTATTGAGTGATATTCAGGACAGAGAGCTGAGCAAAACAGAGGAGGATGTGTCTGAGGAAGAGAATTTTGTTTAATGTGACCCTGAAAAAGAAGACATATCTCATAACGAGGAGGACCCACATCACACAGGCAACCTTTCATGATCACCAAGCTGTAATGATGCCCAATGCAAAGCACCAACAGAGAACATCATCAAAGTGATTTAGAGGTTACTAGATATGTTGTGTCACATGGCCAAGATGGGTGTTTGGCGATAGCTGGACCGAGATTGACAAAACACAGCTGGATGCTTACGTGGGGTTGTTGCTACTTGCTGGGGTGTACAGACCCTGCAATGAGGTCAGATTATGGGATGGTCAGGATGTTCTATTTTTTGTGCTACTACGTCACTTCAGACCATGTGTTGTCAAGAGTGATCCGCATTGATAGTAGGGGGACAAGAGTTGCTAGGTGTACATCTGGCAAACCTGCTCCCATTAGGGATGTTTTGGCCATTCATGTACAATCCAGGGGCCGGAGATTGATCCAATATTAGTCTATTAAGACTCAAACTATATACTTACCCATTGTTTTCATTATAGGAAATGTAATGAGTGAACATAAGCTTTTTGTTTTTTGAAAATGACTGGTAACGAGTAGAATTTAAGATGAAAGGTCTATGGTGCCAGTGTTTGCATTGATATGAAGTCAGCTATGAGGTAAAAAGCAATATTGGATGATAACTATTGCTTTTTTTAGTATTGTGAGCTGAGTTAGATCATGGGTTAAATTTAACACTAACACTAAAGACGTGGGCAGCTTTCTAACACTTTACAAAGGTTAAATCTTCAAAATCGATTTCCTTTTTTCTCCCATTTTACACAATTTGACCACATCAGCTGCACTGTCAGTAAAGATCCTATGAAGTTTTTACAGCCAGGTTTTAAGGTGTATGTGGATGATCATTCTTCAGTAACCCCCATTGACAATTACATACAGTTCATGCCTGTTTGAATTGAAGTGACTTACTCGTACAGCGGGGCATTGGACCGTCCCAGAATCCATCCTTCAGGCACGTGGCTTGATAGAAAGGCAAGGTTTCTTCCCCCTGAAGACACAGCAGTTACTTTAAGCCCACACAGCCCACAGAGCTCACCATCCTCTTTGAAAACTGTGATGCAAGTCATTTACCAGAGTTAACTCATAGCCGAGGTCACAAGTAACATTGAAAGTCTCTGTTAAGATGTACTGGGACTGCTGGGGGTGAATGCGGCCATGATAAGGAGCTGTTGGGTTTGGGCAAGGTTTGGCTGGGAGAGGGAGGAACAATGAACATTAAGTCATCAAACAGTGCTGGTAATGGTAATGGTAATATACATTCGGATGAGCGAGGAAACCAGACCATTAACTTTCTCCATCAAAACGCTGATGTGTGCTTGAATGTATCATGGCTAAAATCTCTTTGTGGCCAACCATCAAATTTGAATACTGAATGCGCAAGACAGGCGTAAACAGGGATTTTGTTTACTGGGTGACAGACCATTCATCGCCGAGATGCTGTATGCCAAACTTGTATTGTGAGGAACACATCTGCTAGAGCTGATGTTATGGCGAAGAATACTGAAAGTATTTCATGTCTCCTATTTCATTAATGTTCCAGCGGCTTGCAGGCCATACCTGTGCTGGAATACTTTATCTTCCAGCCCCTGTTTCTTCCTGAGCCATCTGAGCGGAACGTCACATGCACTTTGTGAGTCCCTGTTTCGATTCTGGATGGTGGCTTGGTTCCACAGAATGGACCGTACTCCCTTGAACCTGCGGTGACCTTGATATCAGAAACATGAAAATATTTGTTAGCACACCCTTAATTCAGTACATCTCTGTTTCACCGAATGCTCCAGTTCTGCCTATGACCTTAACATTATATGGTTCTTTTATGACAAGCAATGACAAAAGGCAGGAAGAGCAAAAAGTCAATGTGAAACTTCTCATTTTATACACTTACAAATAAAGAAGTCGAACCATCTGATTCCCTAAAGAAGATTCCAAAGTATTGGAAAGTAAATAAGGTGTATAAGAACTTTTTTAAAGTTCCTAAATAAAGGTTCTATACCAATTAAAGATTTCCAAGAACTAGACATGCATTCCAATAACCATTTTGAAACCTTTATTTTAAAGTGAAGAACAGAACAGATTGACTTGTCAGTAAATGCGGAGAAAAGCTTGACAGCTTGTCTTCTGGGAGAATCAAAGACAGGCAGGTTTAGGAAGCATGCGAGAGCATATATTGCTTATTCATGGGCTGTCAGCACATTGATTGGTGCGTTTTAGGGAGCACTCTAATGGGCAGTGTCATGCCTGATGACCCTGAATTTTAAAGAGGAGGTAGCCCGTCTCTGGCACCACGTTATGGCCTGAAATCACATTCACTCTAAAAACAAAACATTTTTTGTGATGCCATAGAAGAAACACTACAACATTTCCAGTTCCATTATTGGATGTGAGATATGAATATTCTTTTCAAAGTTTGAATCTGAACATGATGGTAAGGTTCAGGGACAGCCCGTAAATTGGTGTCTCACCTTTAGAGGTCCTTTCAACTTTTAAAAAAAGTAAGAACATTTACTTTAGGCTCTTCAAACTCTAATGTGGTACTTAAAAACACTCTTTTTAATTGTTGTGGATGGAGCACACCACAGCAGCAGAGCGCTCCTCTGCTCTAATATGCAAAAAGATGTCATCTGAATACCCCTAAGGGAACTAATAAAGCGGTTCCTCTATAACATCACTCAAAGCACTTTTTAAATGTAATGTAGCGACATCATTACTGTTCAAAACTTTGTACCTCAAAACTTTAAAATGGAAGGAAAACCGTTCTTAACTTTCATGATAGTTACTAAGACAAAAAACTCACGGTTCATGAATACGAGAATCATTTCTATTGGTCCTGTTGTCATGTTCACACAATACAAAAAGCAACTAAGAGAGTTGCTTCCCCAAAAGAATAATGTTTTAACACAAATTTGATGTAACTTCAAAGGTTCAAAAAACCTTTACATTATGTGACGTTTTTTTCAGTTTGTTTGTACTTTCTATAACCTTTATATTATGTGGGATCAGGCTGCTCACATTTACTCATTTGCCAAATTGTGGGTACCAAAACAAAACAAAAAAAAAACCTTTCTAGTACTCTTTTTAGATATGAGTGTAGCATGTAAAATAATAAAAATAGACAAAAGCAACAGAGTTAAAAGGGTTTGATTGGGTAGCAGTATTTAATAGCCTCTAGGGCTCTAAAAAGTGGGTGTTGGGGAGTCACAGCTGACTGGAGTTGAAACAACTACACAGGTAATCCTGGGCTTATTAATTACCAGGGTACACTTTAATGCATAGTTAAATCACTCTCAATGAAAATGTCAGGAATTTGTCATACACGCATCAACAGAACGTGACTCATCAGACGTGTCACATAACGATGTTCGGTTAACACGTTCAGGGCACTCCATCACCATAAACAGAAGCTCAATAGCCCTGTTTACTGCCGGAATGTTTGAACTAGGTGTATCACGAGTGCTAAAACGATGTTCATTAATTTTCAGCCATTTGTAGAGGCCAAAAGAAACAGTGATTATGCGCTTGTTTATGCAGCTGCAGTCTAAAGAGCTTTGATGTGCATTTGGACATCTTATATTACACTCCTTAACAGGAAAATGGCACAACAAGTTATTCGAGCAATAGCATTTTAGTTCCCTTTAGAGACACATCAGTGTGAAGAGCCTTTCACACTTCACATCATGTTAAGATTCTTTATGATAGTGTACATATTGTTGAGGCTCTTTAAGCAATTCCAGTAGAACATTTGCGGTGTTTACGTTTCAAGAGCACCTGCGAATTGTGAAGAAAAAAACAAACACAAAATGAGGTGAAAAATGTCTATTTTTATAGTCTAAGCCCGAAATATGCCCTCAAATATGCTCCCAAAATCTCAGCTTAATACAGTACCATGAAAGAAAATGTAAAGGTAAAAATATTATGTATATATGAATTATATAGAGAATATATCTGAGTTTGGAATCCATACAGTTTTATTTTAAATCCTTTGAATCCTTCCATGCTCATCACAGTGAGCAGTATAAGCTGCCCAGCTCTTGCTAAATGGAGAACAACGTGTTTTACAGTATTCATTTTCAAAGCCTTTCTCTAGGAATGGTGCCCTTTCACTAATTAATAGAATTTATGTCAGAAAACTAGTTTCTTTCTAAAGAAATAGAAATCACTGAATTACACTTCACTCAAAGCACTTTTAAATGTTTTTGAATGTAATGTAGTGACATCATTACTGCTCAAAACTTTGTACCTCAAAACTTTAAAATGGAAGGAAAACTGTTCTTAACTTTAATGATAGTTACTAAGACAAAAACTCACAGTTAATGAAAATTTCTATTGGTCCTGTTGTCATGTTCACACAATACAAAGAGCAACTGTCAAATGTTTACTTTTTAAATTTTGTTATTTTTATTTGATATATATATTTTTTTATCTTCTATATAATTATGTGAAGTTGGGGGAACACGAGCCTAAGAATTTCATTACAGTAATGATGCTACATTGTTATCTGTATATGACAATAAAACTTGAAACTTGAAACTAAACTCTTAAAAGAGCTGAGTTCTATGGGGAATTGAGTTTTGCTTCCCAAAAGAATGTTTCTACACTTGTGCATGTAATTGAAACTTCAAAGGTTCAAAAAACCTTTACATTATGTAATGTTTTTTCAGTTTATTTGTACTTTCTAAAACCTTTACATTATGTGGAAACAGGCTGCTCACATTTACTCATTTGCAAAATTGTGGGCACCAAAACAAAAAAAACCAAAAAAACCCTTTCTAGTACTCTTTTTAGATATGAGTGTGGCATGTAAAATCATAAAAATAGACAAAAACAATGGAGCTAAGAGGTTTTGCTAAATGGAGAAAGAAATAGAAAGCACTGATTTACAGAGACTCTGATTCACCCATGACTGACTTGAGAATAAAACCTCCTCTTTCTTTTAAACAGCATTTATAGCACGTAGCTCTTCAGTTCTGTTAGACAGGTATTTTTTTGTAATGAATGGCTTGTATTCGGAGCCAGGTTTGCTTTTTCCACTGCCTGTACTTGTAAAAGGAGTTGTTTGTTTCTTTCCCTGTCTCCCTCTGCGTCTTCCTGTGCTTGTAGGTGGAGTTTGGGCGTTGCCGGCTGGCTGCATGTAAAGGTGGGTCCAGCCTTCCTGTATAAATATGGCCCCTTCACCAAGAAAACAAAAGCTATGCTTTGATGCAGCTTCACACAGTCTTTCTCATTCTCTTAAGCAGCTTCATGAGAAGCCACCTGAGATATTTTTTATGATGGAAATAAATCTGGCACATATATGCCAAGACCTCAGAGATGCTAAAACCACTTGTTAGAGCATTAAAACATGTACAACACTGCAAAAGTCTAATTTTCCATAATGTATTTTGTTCATATAGTGTATAAATGCTGTTTCTTGAATTTAAAACAAAACTTAATTTCATACAGAGGCCTCATTTGTTGTATTTGTCTTTAAAACAAACTTAATTTGCATTAAAGTATAAGCATTTATATCAAAATGTCTTTCTTTTGTTATAATCTCTTTAAACTGTGTCTAAGCTTCATCTGTGTTTTAAATTTCTTGTATGTTTTGCAAAAATGTGTACAAGGAAAAAATGCTTCTACTTCAAAGCTCACTTATGCATTTTTGTGTGGAAATGGATGTCCTCATCTCTTTTTATACTCTCTCTGACTAAATGTTCCTTTTTCTTTTGAAACTGTGTTTCCAAAATTGAGCCTATTTTTAAGCAATGGTATCAGATTGGACTAGAACATTTGGAATCTGATTTATGTTAGGATCTTTCAATAAAGTATTGAAACTGCTGATTAGCTTTTCTTCTAGAGTTAAAGCGACACCAGTCAACCATTTCATGTCTTTAGAAGTGGAATGATAATGGAAGACCATGGCCAAGTACTTTGAGATTGAACACACAGGTGCGGTGCCTTGTATTTCAGGCTAGATTTCCTCTTTCCTTTCCTAGTTAGATGGCTGTCAACACCTGCTGGCAGTAAAAGCACCAACCTTCAGAATGTCATACGGACAGGCCACGTCAGGATGTGTCTCTACGTCAAACGGCTCCTCAAAATCCAGGCTCACTTGGAAGCCCTCCATCAGGCTAATGGTGTAGTCACACTGACTCATTTTGGGGTACACAGCTGGATACTCAGGACTGGTCAATTCTCCTGACCTCTTCAGGAGCACCTGACCACTGCACTCCACTGTGGGGTGAGAAAAGAAAGTATTATTATTACTACTACTACTACTACTACTACTACAAATAATAATAATAATAATAATAACAAGATAAGATAAAACTTCAGTTCAGGCCTTAAACATCAAAACATCAGTTTTCCATTTCTAACAACTGACTGAAACCAGGTTTGACTAGTTTTCACAGTGTTCACAGTGAAATATCTTCCATAAGGCCAAAACAGAAGGTCTTTACAAAGTTTTCTCACGATTTGATCCCACCCATCATTAATAGAACATCAGTGGTTAAACCTGTTTATTTCTTCTTTATTGTTTTAGTTGTCAATCTTATCCCTCAAGGCCTAACCATAGGAGAGCTTGCTTGCAAAGTCTACCAAGACAACATTTCCTTAACCTTTGTTTCCAGTCAAAACCTAACAGTGGAATAAGTGTAGTACTGTCATGATTGTGGATGCTGGAGTAAACACAACAAGCTTCTGTCAATGATTCTATTAAATAAATAAGTACAGACTGCCGTGGATTAGGCCTTTTCTAAATGGTACTCTAAACTTGGCATATGCAAACAAACGTGTTTAAAAAATGTGTGGCACTTAGGCACTGTTTCATGCCGAATACATTTCCAAACGGTCTTGAACTTTGAATGAGTAGCCTGTGATTCTTCTTCATTGCTTTTAACCAGGTTGTAGATATATGGCGACAGCAGAAGCTTTAATCAATAGAATGATGATGAGTTTCTGTTTTCACAAACTGTTATGATTCACTGTCAAGTGAACCAGGTGTAAAAAATGGTGAGACTCGGTGAAGGTGGCAAAGGTTAGGTAATTTATATAATTAGGGAGATTTGGCTGAAGGGCATCATCCCCGTTCTTCTGCGTGATATGATGTCACTTTCTTCTCGATTGGCAAAGAATAATAATTAAGAAGCATGTCTGGGCTGGAAATTGTGATTAATTACCCACCATCACTGCTCTATTAAAGCAGCTAACAGGTATCAATTTTCCTCTGCTCTCCACGCTGCTGTTCCCCCAGGAACCAATGGTAATTAACCCAGTCTCATTCAGACTGACAGAGATCAACTGCTTCACACGGTGGCAGCTCTGCCGCAGAGCCGAAAACACTAACAAACACAATCCCAGCCCCGGCCAGCCTTTAATGCTCATTTATGGTGTTTATGGACTTTGTAAACATGTCCTTCCAAGGCTACTCTCCAGTCTAAGCATGTACACTCTTAAAAATAAAAGTACCAAAAATGTCTTTCCATCACAACCACTTTTGCTTCCTGAGATAATTTCTCAGTGGATGGCTGTGATCAAAAGATTTGAAGAACCTTCACAAAGGGTAAAACTCCTATTCGAGGCATCTTCTGCAAGCTGATAATGTAACTTCTATTGAATGCATATTAAATGATATAAAAGCTGTTCTTTAATTAATTCTTTTTGATTATTGGCTTAAACAGTTCATTTAGAAGCTTTACGTTAGGTGGAGGTGTTCTTCATACTCAGGTGTCTTGTTTACAATGAAAGATTCTTTGGGGAACCAAAGGTGGTTCTTCCATGACGCGTCAAATATACTTCAAATAATGTTTCTGGGCTCTGTTATTGTTATGTTATGGACTTTTTCAGAAATGGTTTGAGGTAGTTTAGAGTGCTCATTTGAAATACTTACCAGCTCAGAATTCTTTACAGTGGTGATGACAGGAACCAGGGGTTTGTGATGTCTACAGTGAACCTGCACCAGTTTTATTTGTGAAGTTGATAGTAAATAGGGGCAAACTTAAAAAAAAAAAAAATTTCTTTGCGTCCCAGTTTGCCTTGCAATGCCCTTTTTACACCTCTCCTTAATGAATTGATTTTAGGAAATACTTTTTAAGCCTTTTTGTAATTTTTAAGATTTTTGTAATCACTTAATGTAACAGCTTTCTGTTCGAGAGCTTTCAGTGGGAGCTGTGGGTGGGTTGGGGGAGGCATGTGTTCCCGGCATAAACACCTTGAATAGGGCCTGTGATGCAACAGCCAATGAGTGGCTGGCAAGAAGAACACAGTTCAAAGTGCAAACTAATCAATGATGTCCTAGAAACTGTTCACTGCTCTAAAGCATTAACACTAACAATGAGACCAGCAGGCAAGGCATTCTACAACAGATACTTAAAGATAATGAGTCAAACACATTGTTTGTTTCAGATGTTTATTGCTATGGTATATAAATGTTAAGGCTTCTCCATAAGTGACTCTTTGATCTGTGGCTATAAATGACATTCATCAATTGTTTGTACATTTCCAACCTGTTCAAAGGTTGCACTTAATTACACCTGCATAAATGTCATCTCTGATAACTTCCAGTATTAATATATTTTCTCAAAGACTGTGGTCAATAACCGAATGAACTGAAGGCTGTAGTTCTTGTGTTTTCAGGTCAACACCTTACCAGTGCAGTCCCTTTTGTTGGTATGGAGCTGGTATCCCAGTCTGCAAGTGCAGTAATAGCCCCCCACATAATTGTGGCAATAATGGTCACACACAGGCTCTCCATCCACAGTAATCAGGCACTCATCGATGTCTGCGCGCAGTGAAAAAGAGAGCAATTAGCCGTAGAGCTCCCATTGGCAAAAATTCACTCACACGCACTATGCACTCTCAAATGAATATGCCAAAGAGGCTTTATGAGAATGATGGGGTATTGCGGTTGCAAATAAGAATATGAATACTCATCAGTTGTGGTTTGTTTGCAGTAGTTAATCATCGCTGTTTGTTCAGAATCGAAGAAAGCAATCCATTTGTGGAAGTCAAAATGTAATATAACATCTTTGCACCTTTTATTCCAGGCCTGTGCTTAATTAATAACTGCCTACATGGGTATCATCAATGATACCTCATAACTTTTTTATGTAACCATTTCCAATGCATGAACATTTCATGACAACATTGCATTAGCCTAGTGAACCTATCAATAGACTACTTAGATAAAGGGTTTGTAAATGGTTTAATGGTTATAATCATACCATAAACAGCCTATAATTATTAATAAGCTGTTATAACGTAGAAATGAAAGGGGAAGCAATGACCTGTTACTCGCCAAAAAGTGATTCGCCTACACTTTTAAGCTGAAATCAGGCTGGTTACTTATCGCTGTATCACTCGGCATTATTCCTGTCAGCTTTATCAGATATTCATACTGATCACAGCTCACTGCCACTCCTTTGTTTACATGTTAGAACTGATTATGAATGATTTTAAGGCTTATGACCTATTAAAAACACTCATTCAAAACCATTCATAAACACCTATGAATAAGGGTGATCTTACTGTAAAATATTTACATTTATCAGACGCTTTTATCCAAAGCGACTTACATCGCCTAACTACAGGGGTCAGTCTCCCTGGAGCAACTTGGGGTTAAGGGTCTTGCTCAGGAACTCAGTGGTGGTGTGCTGAAGGTGGGATTCGAACTCATGACCTCTTGGTCCAGAGGTAAATATCCTACCTACTAGGCCACCATTGATTTGTTTGTTTGTTTTTTTGCATTTTATAATAGTTAAACAACAACAAATACACGCATGATAGATGATATACATCACCTTCTGTGGAATAAAAAGCCTGGAAGCCTGTGAATCGTGCCTCGTTGGAATAATCTGACCTGAAGATGACAGACATGGTGTTTGCGGCGGAGTAGAGGACAGTGTTCTTTGGTGAATCCTCATAGTCTTTTTCTTCCTCACCACAGAATCGGACAGTGTCGTTGCCCTCTGTGAACACCTGCCGCATGACCAAAGACAGGCGAGTGATGACCCATGACACACGAAGCAAAACGACTGTGGCTGCGTTTGCAGGACATGACTAATAAGGGCTTTACAAAGAATGTTTGAACTAAAATGTACCTTTTCTCTTCAATAGAATAAAAAAAAACGAGATTATATGCATGAGTTTAGCCACGCTGACGCCATACAATTAGATTCTTCATTAAAGGGGTAATTAGGACTTCCATTTGCTCTCATGGCAATGTCTAAAAGTAATGCTCCTGCTGGATTACTTTCACTGGAGAAGGTTGCGTAACGTTTTCTATAAACGGGCTTAACAGGGTGATTCATACAGGACAACAAATCTATATAATATCTTAAAATTAGCAGAGATGACACCGTCAGCATTACACAACAACTAAAACTAAACCTTTTACAGAAGCCCAAATTTCATTCCAATTAAATTAATTTGGTTCATTTATAAAGTGCTTTTTACAGCTAATGGCACAAAGCAGCTTTACAGAATCCAGGTCTGAGCCCCTAGTGAGCAAGATAAAGGTGAAAGGGGTGTGGAAAACTCCCTAAAGCTGGAGGAAGAAACCTTGCAAGGAACCAAGACTCAAAAGGGGAACCCATCCTCCTCTGGTCGACCGGGAGAGTCAGGCAGAATAAAAGAGATGTCCCTATAGAGATACCTAACGATAAAAGGTACAGACTCTATCACTGCTGAACAGCTGGCAGTCTGTGGCTTATAGAGTAGGTACAGTTAAGAGTAAGTAGAGCTAGTTATTTTTTGACTCTATGTGAGGAGTAGTTTGAGAGTCTCCAACCCACAGCAACATATAATTCCAGAATTAAACATATTCAGAAATAGCAGAAAGAAAACACAAATGTAAATAATCTTGTTTTGAACACTTCTCTTTGTGTTATTTTTCAGATACATTTTCATAGGTAAAAACAGTTCATAACTTCTGCGTAAATTGGTGTTGCTAAATGGCTGCAGGATTCATTTAGAAATATTCTTTTATCACAAAAACAAGGAATTAAAAACATATTGCTTCTGCAGCTGAGAAGTAATCTGTACATATTGAAATGTTAACATTGGTAATATACTATACAAAATTATTTTAAGTTTTTCCATGACATGTGCCCTTTGAATGATTATACTAATTCTTATCCAGGTTGAATATAACCTGTCTAATGCAACAAAGGTATTTCCAGTGCATATTATGAAGCACATTATAGAGCAACCAGCAACCTCTTACTTCCAAATGTCAGGATGGCGATTCCTAGCATAGGCATCAAAGGAGACTGATACTATTGGAAACCCAGCTGATGGTCTGGATCCCACTTATCATATGCATTTCCCATTTGCAGTATCACTAGAGGCATGCTTGGGCCTTACCTGTAAGTAGTCATATTCACAGTGAACAGAGGGTTCCAGGCTGAAATGGGTAAAGTAGAGTCGAAGTCGGTGTCCTGCTGGTCCTGTGATATTCCACACTATGTGCTGCTTATTAGGATATGCATTTGGAAAGTTGGGTGAAGTGAAGCTACCAAAGGGTCTTGTTAATTCCAGGCTCAAGGCCAATTGAAGTAGACTGACCACCACCACAGACACACTGTAACCAGGAATGTACATAGGTTTAGGAAAACTGAACATTTTTTCCAAGGTATTTATTGAATAAACACAGGAAACTCTAAAAGCCTGTAGGTTGGTTTACCCTTATAAGAGAGCATCATCTTAAATACTGTAAAAATGTAAAAATGCATTATTTCCTTTCTCTGGCATTAGATAAATTATACCTTTGACTTAAAGGTTAGCAACATGCTATTGCTGCAGATCTCTAGCTTAAATGAATGCTACTCACATCATTCCATCTTACCATTACAATAATTAAAATTAATTTCTCTAGTTCAAAGAACCTCTGCCCAAGTTCTAACATTATATCAAGTTGCTATTCTACAACCTTCAACCTAAATGCTAACAGTATAAAATGCTGAGCACAAATGCTCATTTAAGACAGTTTTTGAATATTTTACCATTGCTGTGTTCCATTTGCCTCAGAAGTGGGTAGTCAGAGCTTGACCATGTTACAGTACAAGAAAGCTAGGTTCTAGCTAGGTTAGCCATTGTTGGCCATTGTCAGCAATACTAGTTGAAAATAACGCATTACGCAGTACTTTAACATAACAGCAGCACATCCATGGATAGAGGTTGGCCTGTACTGTGTTTATACAAACAAGACTACGATTTTTGAGGTCAGGGTTACATCAACTTTCTGAGTCAGAAATCCAAATTCATGGTGTGATTCTGTGATTCTGTTAAAATGTCCTACTAGGAACCTCCAAGTTCAAATGGAACATATTCAGCCTAAAAAACTTTAATACATTTTCAGTTTACATTCTAATATTATACAGTGTTCTTGCTATGTTTCTATTTCTCTAGCTTGAAGACTCTTTAAGTTGTATGATTATTTTCACATATTCTCAATAACTTTCAGGCCTTAAAACAACCATGGAACAATTTTCCAGTGAAACTGCCCATTAGGTTCAGCCTATCAATTCATATCAGTTACTGAATAATACATTTTAAGATTAATAACTGAGTAATACGTTTAGGTTCAAATAGTTTAGGACTGAGATCAATCTAAACAGTGTTCTTTAGTTTTTGCTTCTCCTTAAAATCAGCTGCTTACCTCTTCATTATTCTTAGCTGTCTGTCATTCCCTGAGGAAAACAACTTTGGACACATGCAGGGGAGCTAAACTGATGACCACATGCACTCTGGGTTACTGAACCACCAGTCCAGTAAGTAAGACTGTGTAAATACGGCCAATAGTCATTGACTTTCCCAATTGTTGACATTGTCAGAGCTCTTGCTAGGTAAGGGCATTTTAGTAAAAGAACAGATTAACAGCTACACTTTATACTTGCATCGACATTTCATATGTTTTTCATACAATGGACTTGCATTTCTGTCATTGGCTTTTGTCATTAAATACCTATTGATTTGTGTGGCTTGTAGCACATACGTATATCCCAGTTATATCCCAAACATGTGAGATGAGTAAAATCACTGATGTGGCCCTCTGAGAGCATTCCACTCGTGCTATTATAGCTCATGTTAAAGACCCCAAGGCGTACAATGGGGTTTAAAGAACCTTGAATCACATTCTCCTCTCTCTTGATCACTTTCGATGAAGCCGTGGCAATTATAGCACATTGAATCTTAAATGCATAAAGAAAACACTCACATCTAATTTTTCCTTCCACCTAGTTAGCAGGTAAACGAGAGATCCAAGCAGAGACGCATCTCCCGTCGGCAATCAGGCTGTGGGTCTGCGATGAATGGGACCAGATTGCATCGCTGTAAAAACAAAAGGTAAAGTTGAAAGCCTGTTGCTGTGCTGTGTGCCAATTATCCTGAGTGCGAAATTAATTCTATGCTTTTGTAATGCCGGATACTCTTTTTTTTTTTTACCTTTTGGCTTGGAATAAAATGGTTGTTACAGCTGTTATTTAAAAATGGTGGGAGCTTTCAAAGAGAGATAGAGGGGAGAGAGAGTGAGTGAATGCCACAAATGTTCCATAAGCAAGCTTATAATAGTGCCCTCATTTCCGATACACTATGCTGGTAATGGTTGATGTACGTGGAGATTATAATAATTATCCACATAAATGACAATGGTAATTTCCAGTCGCGAATGCCCCAGCTGATTGTGAGGGTCTGCTATAATGCGATGACCCCTCTCATCGTGTCTGCTTGAGAGATCGCAGGTTGTTGGGCCACAGCTGAAGTGATTTAAAAAGTGGAGCCAATGTTTTGTTCTAAGTCACCACTGAACAGCCTCCTACATTACCTCTAAAGGGCCTCCTCCATTAACTCCGCAAAGACATGCTATACAGACTTACTGCAGGGAGAATCGGAAAATAGGCCTTCAAAGAAACTTCAGAGTTCACTAAGACCTGTTTGAATCTGAAATACTATTGGATTAGCTCCGCCTGAAAAGCAGAAAGGTAATAACCATTTCTTTATATGCATTCTTCTCTGTACTTACATTCTCATGAACTTGTGAAATGTCATCAATCACAGCCCAAGTTCACAATTAGCCAAACTACAGATAAGACACCCACTTTGTTTCAAGGATGCATTAGCATATGACTTGTGTGCATTTGGGTTGTCAAGTTACCCAGAATGAATGAATGGTGGTAGGGAACCGACAACCACTGCTCCTCTCATCCTGTACAGTTTCTTCTTCGTCATTTAGCTGCCTATAGACACTCAACAAAAATATAAACGCAACACCTTTGTTCCTGCTCCGATTTTTCATGAGATGGACTTAAAGATCTAAAAT
>JBBPDB010000134.1:23885435-23896429 GCA_037974465.1 Brachypetersius altus
CTTTAAGTCCATCTCATGAAAAATCGGAGCAGAAACAAAGGTGTTGCGTTTATATTTTTGTTGAGTGTATATATATTCAAGGGGGTTACATTCCAAGAGCACCCAAATTTATAGTGTTTATAGTGTAACCCTAAATATGCCTAATTTCATTTTAAACTCAGTTTAATGCATGACGCATAAAGAAAATGTAGAAGTAAATAAATAATCAGAATCAGAAAACTTTATTGCTTAAAAATATGTTAGCATTAGCGGTTAGCATTAGCAGTGAGCAAAGACTCGTACACAAAAGAAACATTGAAATATCTCTCTCTACTGTATACTGTATATAGAAATATGAAGAGAGAGGGGTTAATGAAAATGACACACACCGTTTGGTCTTATTTTACTTAGGTAAGCTGTGATTTGAGCAAGAACATTCCAAGAACAGACTCATAGACAACATCCTCCCGTTACACCTGAACTCCCAGAACAGAAGTAAATACCTGACCTTTGCCATACAGCCATATTCTCTCATGTTGATGTCTTTCTGTTACAGTGTCATATGGCCACATATTTGTGCACATTCTTAAAAATTCATCAAATTCTATTATATTCTTGAAATGAATTTTAAGTGAACAAGAGAAGAGAAACATGCTGTTATTTATCCGTGTTTATTAACAGGGTGATACAAGTGTGTCATGCAGAGATTAGGAACAGAAAGCTGGTATGTTTCTTCAGGGAATAATTTAAGAAAGAAAATGGTGCACAATATCCTTCTACACAGTTTACTCAGAGGTCCAGATTTGTGTTTGCTACTAAAAAACTCCCAGTTCCCTTTATTTTAAGTAGATCAGCAGAAAACAGATTATAAATGTATGTATAATCAAACACAGCAAGTAGTGAACTGCAGGAGAATGTAGCAGTTATAGGCATGTCAACAGCAAAAAACTTCCACCAGTGATGATTCAAGCATACACACTTTATTTGAATATGCAAATGATATATTGCCAAAATGTGTTTAGTCATCATGAGAATTAATTGAAGGTGGCCTGGTTAACCCAATAATAAACATCTGACTCTCTGACTTACAGCAGCAATAAAAAATGATCCAATCTTTGTTTGCACAGTTTTTTCCTGGGAGACCTTCTGGGACAAACACCAGTCAGTTTAATGGGAATACAATAGAAAAGGTGCAGTGAGTGAAAGAGATGGCTGCTAAGTAGCATAAAGCAAAGGGTGTCATGCATATGCATCATTTACAACATGGGGGCAGGACTAATTTACCCATACCCTGCCCCCCACAAACTCTGGCATTGACAAATCTATCCCATATGGTGTCTTGCTAATTCATGACTTCATGCTAGCACTTGTCAGATTCCAGTTAGCATGATTGGTCAAGTGAATGTGTGTATTCTTGAAAGGCTCACGATAATTGTTGTTAGCTTGGGACTGACATACTACTACAATTCAACAGGAATGTTAACAGAAATGTATTTTCATCTGGTTGTTGACCTCTATGGCCAAGGCGAAAGACTTAAACAATGAAGAGTGCATAGTGTGAATCAATTAGGACAGTATAGTATGAACTGGCAGTATTGGAGTATTGGATTGTAGAAATTCTAAACTGTATGATAATAAATAGGCATTAAATGACATTAAAATATCCCTTACACTGAAAAATGAACTACTAGCTTCAAGAGTCAGAATTTCAAAACCCAAGAGTCAGAATTTCAGAACCCAAGAGTCAGAATTTCAGAACCCAAGAATCAGAATTTCAGAATCCATGTGTCAGAATTTGGTCTCTTGTCAGTTCATCAGCAACAACTTAAGTGAAACTGTGATCTCGAGAGCCCTTTAGTTCGTCTTTGAGCTGCAGGGCTTATTTCACTGATTGGTGAGTCCCCTTTAGAATGGAATGTTGTATTATCATTCATTAGTTCAAATCAATACAAACTGTATGAAATGAGAAATTAGTGTGACGCCACATGGGCCAAAAAAGAACTTTCCAAATTAATAAATTAATAAAATGATAAATTAATGTTTCAGTCCACTTGCCTACAGTATTCCACAAAAGCCCAATTGTTGTTCTGTGCTGGAAATGGAGCAGTAGTGGATAAATCCATCTTTCATCATTCTGACATGGGGTGTGCATTGCTATGTCTGAATGGACAGATTACGTCTCTCCAGCTTGGTCAAATGTATAATCGACTTTTATTAGCATACTAACATACATGCAATCACAAGGTCATGGGTTCTAATCCCAGGACTGCTAGTGGCACCACTGAGGTACCCTTGAACAAGGTACATCCTCCCACACTGCTAACTAGGCACTGCAGTAATGGCTGCCCACTGTTTCACTTGTTGAATGCGTTAAATGCGGAGGAAGATTTTCACATTGTTCACACTGTACTGTTGTGTGTTCACTTGTGAATATAAAGGGGTGCTTTGCTTTAATTATTACACTGTAATAAGGCATCAGTGCCTGGTAATACAGAGGCAGACAACAGTTGCATATAAACTGCATATAAGCTATGATTTTGATGCCCTCAGACTGACATTCTTTTACATATTCTCTCTTATGTCTGTACAGTTCTATGTAAATCATGTACTGTAATTTACAAAAACGTTTCATACGGGTTCTAGTATTTAAATACACCCATGCTCATCTGATATAATATGACTCACAAAAATAGTTTTATAAACACAACAGCATGAACACCACACTGAAACTGAGTGCAATACACAATATACAATACATAATATACAATACATAATATACCTGCATTTTTGAACTGTCTTGTATCCATTTCTTGCCATAGAGGTGCTCTCAAAGGTCCAATGCACCTTGGCTAATGAAGTGCATTCTTATAAGTATCCAACCGGTCAGTCAGAGAGAGCACTTTGATGTGGAGCGGGCACTGTATGGCCAATATAAACTGCATACAAAGAGAAAAACATCCTGAGAATGATAAGAAATTCTAGCATATACACCCGAGCAGAACACTACGTTCACAAATCACACACACAAGAGCTGTAGTGTTTTGCTCCACTGCATTGCTGCTTTTCAGTACCTGCATGGTGTCATGACAGTATGTGGCAGCATGTGAGCTGTCTGTTATAGGCCTACTGAGGAGTCACTGATTGAAATGATGGTGCTAACAGTGTAATTTCTTAACCCCTCTCTCTAGCACAACAATGGCATGCTTTTTGAGCTCAGCCACCCACAAAGACTAAAAATAAAAGCTGTTATCAGCCACAAAAAAAGAGAAAACAACAGCAAAATCGAAGTCCGAAGCTGTTCTTTATAATTTACCTTGTTCCTAACATAGGCTAACCTGTTTCTGTGTCTTTTTTGGGAAGAGTAACCCAAAGAAAAACTTTATTGCCAAATGGCTGATGATTTTTAAATAAAAAGTTAACATAAACACCTTTAAAATGTCTACAATGTTTAATGCACAAGTTCCATGTATTTGCTGAATTCAAAATATTGGAAATGAAAAACTAAAAAAATAGTGGAGCATGAAAAAAGTTTGAGCATCATTTCCATTCTAGTCTTTAAATGACAAGTCACTAGAATAACATCAGTGGTGAGGAATCGATGAATTCTCCAAAGAAGATACTTGCACGTTTGGAAAGATGATTAAAATCATATGTAAATTCTGTGCATCTGGTGTAGGAGTGATGGCAGAATTCTCAATAGTAATGACAAGCTCAGATTATGGGGATGCCTTGCCCAGCATGTACAGAAGCCCTGTTTTGCTGGAATTTAGCTTCAGGTGATGTGCTGCTTTCCAAGGGGAAAGTTAATCATAAACACAAAGATCCGGGCTGAATATTTTTTTATGTCACTTGGAGGAAAGGAGAGGATGAGTTGAACGTCATCAGCATAAAATTAGTAGGTAAAACCTGTGAGGATATCAACAGAGTGAGTGTATTAGGAAAAGAGAATGGGGCCAAACACTAATCCCAGAAGAACATCAGTGGTTAGTACTCCAGGGGCAGATATAGATCCATGACACCAGATAATTTTGATCCTCGAGGAAGGACACTAACCAATGCCAGGCAGAAACATGGATTCGGCATCAAATACTGGTCTGTAGCTGTTTACATCATAGGCTTTTTGAGGACTGGTGTGTCTACAGCAGCTGAAACATGTCCTATTGGCATGGAGCCATTTCTAATATGAGCACCATAAGGGAGAAGATCTGAGGACATGGTCAGAAGAAAGGGTGATGTGTCAAGGAGGAAGGTAATCATCAGAGGAAAATCATCAGAGGAAAATCATCAGAGGAAGGTAGGCTAAAGCTGGTGAGTGGAGACTAGTTGGCAGTAAGGTATTGTTTGAATTTTTTTCGCCTCCACTTCTGCTTAATCTATTCTGGTTCCTATCAATTCCATATTTCGATTCCACAAAGGTAAAATGAATAGCAATAAAATATAATAACAATAAAATAGGACAACTGTTTAAATAACAAAACAAACCTTATTCAGAATTATTCAAACTGAACAGGCAACTGATTTGTTAACAATAAAACAATTTTACATTAAATAAATAACTGAAGAAAGTAAATGTGTATTTGGGCTTAACTTTTTCTTTCTTAAACAAACCTAGCGAACTGAAACAGGTCCTGGCGGATAACCACACACGTCCTAGCTGAAATTAGGTTCTTATTTGGAACCTAATTTCGGTTCCCATCTCTAGTTGGCAGGGCTGAGAGTAGGTGAGAGTATTGATGACTGGAGGGAAGGATCATCTGATCTTGTCAATTTTTCCATCGAGGAGAGGAGAGGGATGTGGCAAATGGTTTGAACGGGTGACGGTGACACAATGGAATTCAAAGGACAAAAAGTTGAGGTATGAACAGGGAGGTGTGAGACTCCTTTACTAGAGAGAAGACTGATTTCAGACCATGGGATGTCTTGCTAAATACTTTGCCCATACTTTTTTTTTTTTTACATTTTCACACATTATTAGTATCATTACATTACTGTACACCGTGCAGAAAACTCTTCAGAAATATGTCGTATTTTAGTTTTGATTATAAGGTGTGTAAGGTGCCTGAATTTTCACATACACACTTAAAAACTAAAATATGTGTGTGAAAGTCAGTCTATTTTGATAACTTCAATTTAACTCCACCCACTGATACTGATGTGATAAGCAGCATTTCAACTGGGACTGCTTTTTAATTGGGGCACAACAGAGAAGCAGTCAACCAGAATAAGGGTATTTATGTATGTCAGTCTTACAGGCACAGTAACAAAAACGGAATGTTTGATTCTAAGAGATAAAGAGAGACTGGAAATGTTAATAAAGAAATTACTTTTTGGCACATAAAACCACATTAATACGTAGATGTCAGGAAAAAATAAAACACTCGAAAAATTGATGTAGGATAGAAACCCTTCAAATGAGTCTGGTTTGATGAAGGTTTTTTATGGAAGAATGTTTAGAGGGAAATCTTGTTGTGTGGATTTTCAGTTCTACAAATGGATTTGAAGCTTTGCGTTTTTGTAGCCTCTTGGCTTTTCTAAAACAGAAGAAAGATGTCTTCTTTTTCTCACTGAACGCGCTGGTGTGTCCACTGCCCCTAAGGCCAGAAGGCAGAAAGCTAGAAGTGGTGAATGGGATCAATACTCTGACCTTGAATGTCAAAATGCTCCTCTGTGTTCACAACACAGCAATTATGTTCTCTCAGAGAGATCCTAATGTTTCAGTGTCGTTGTGGCTGCTAAAAGGTTAGAGTGAAACACAGCTGGACTCAAAAAGGCAGAGGGGGGACAGGGTGGAGAGCTTACACCAAATAAATGAGACACAGCCTGAAGAATTTATATATCACATTTCAGTGTGTGTGTGTACCCATGTGTGCATGCGAGTCTATATTTCTGATGATTATGATTATTTGTGGCAGGCTAGACTTTTAACCTTAATCTGTCCATATAAAACGATCTAACTTCAAGAATGGATTCTGGAGCAGTCCTGGACAGACTTCTGCATTACTTTATCGTCGGAAAACGTGTCATGCATCAAAGCCCCTGGATGGCCTAGTGATTAGGGAGTTGGCCCTGCAATCAGAGGGATGGGGTTCGAATCACAAAGGCTAGTGTCACCACTGAGGTACTCTTGAGCAAGGTACCGTTTCCCCCACACTGCTCCCTGGCCTTATTGGCAGCAGCCCACTGCTTTACTTGGACACTTTGTGTTGTACTTGTATGAGTATGCATGTGACAAAGAACCTTCTTTAGACTGAATGGTGATCAGTGATGTATTTTAGGGAAATTTTCATGTAAAATAATCACTGGGAGCAACACCATGTTTTCAGAAGGGCCTAATCTGGGTTGGAATTATTCAATAATTTGCTTTTCTGTCAGCCTGAATTAAACTCAGCAGTTGCTGCAGCACCTGTGCACCATTTCTCCTCATCACTTTCCATCGCCCGAAACAAAGCGCTATATGGGCTCGGACCTATGTGTCAGACCGACTCAATTGGCAAATGCCTACAGGACCTCGCAAGTGTGGAAAAGGCTATATGGGAACTTTAATTCTCACAGAAGATGTATGAAGATCTAAATTGAAAGAGTAATGGCAATGTGACGTCAGGGCTGAAGCTCAAGGCAGGAGAACTCAGCCTCGATTTATCAACAGTAATTCCCCCAGCATTAGCTTTAGGGTTTAAAAGGCTGTGCAGCGTCAGCCTGCCACGCTTCTCACCATTTTTGCCTCGGCTACTGCTGTGCTTGTTGGCACGCATCAACGAGCCGGGGGCTGGTCACAATTAACACACACAGGGTACTTTGGCAGTATGTGGTGACTTAGCTTTTGATTAGCATTTTTCTCCAGCATGGTTCAGCACTCTGAGGCAGCATACTAACTTACCAAGGGGCCGCTACCCACCCAATCCAGAAATGATTACAAAAATTGGCCGCCCACCTTTACATCTTCAGAATCAGAATCAGATTCTGGGGGATATCATGTCTCTAGTCCTCTTTGTGTTAGTCTCATGATTATCCAGTGAACAATGCTGGTAAGAAGTAAATTTACTGATAATTTTGGAAATATTTATTTGAAAATATATGTTATTAAGCATTTTCATATTGCTTATAAGCTACCTTTTGGTAAAACTGTAATATATTAATAAAACATGAAACATAAATACTACCCCTTCACACACATACACACAGACACACACACGCACATGCATATACTGACACATACATACAGACAAAAACAGACGCGCGAACACAGTTTTCCTCGCTCCCCTGCCCTCCCCCTCCCAACATTTTCACCAGGGTTTACTGTCACTTTTTAGTCAGTGCTAAATGAATCAGCTGGCTCGTTTCATAATTCCTAGCACATTTATTTCTGACCTGCTGAGTCAAGTCAAGCCAATACCCAACCCAGCCCCACCACAGAATTGGCCCTGATGGCGGCCTTCACTGCAAGACGACATCTGAATGACCACGGAGTTGGAAAAATGCTTAGTGTAAGTATTACATTATTTTTATGTAATTTGATCAGCCTAGTTCAATTACAATTGACTTTCTATTTGTTTTTAGACCACCACAATAAGACCCCCTTTGTTTAGTACATATATGTGTCTATTTCTAGGAGTGAAACTGGAGTTAGTTAGCGATTTCATTAAATTCCGACATTTAATTTTGAGCCGCCCAATGGGATTGGACAGGGATGTCAGTATGTAATGAAAAGTGTGAGGTTAGAATTAACATGGCAAACAGAGCCATGGCCCAGCGTGCTCTGAGGTGAAGCTGACTGACATTAAGAGTGGAAAAAAAGAGAAAAATAATCAAATTTAATAGCACATATTCACATCTTAGGTACTCAAAGTATAATGCTGCAAGACAGCGAACTGCACACTCTCTTAACCTTTACACTTAAGCTACTCCCTAAAGAATTTTCGTATTGCGTCTTCATTGTGACTGACATTAAGTAGAAAGAAAAGAAAAGCAGCTTCAAGTCAAATTTGCAATGGAAATCAGCGACTTCATCAGGAATGATGTTATATTACATAACATTTAACATAACATTACACAACGTTTTAATGAACAGGTGCATACATCATAATCAATATGGGGCTTTTATTCCTCTTTACAGCCAGATATTACACCACATAAATGTATGTAACTGCATGACACTACACCCTTACAACGTGAAGGATGCAGGATTCAAGTCGTGTCCTTTTTGTTTACAGAATGCATTTTCTTTGGTAGATCTGTTCCAAAGGAATCATACATTCAGAGGAGACTCAACAGAAAACCACATTCACTGCAAATACAGCACTTCAATTCAATTTGGTTATTATTATAGTCCTTTTTACGTTGTTTTAGAAATCCAGGGTCAAGCCCCTAGTGAGCAAACCAAAGGCATTGTTATGTGATTTAGGTACAACAAAAATGAAACAAACACAGCTATAGTCAGACAAAACTAGGATTGATGCTCACGAAGCATTCAGAAGAGGACTAAAGAGGACTGATTTTGAATCAGATTTGTCTGCTGGTAAATTAAATTAGATTCTAGATCAGCTCACTTACTCCTAGTCTGTGAAACAGATCCTGTTGTCTAAAATGTGCATCCATAGTGTTCAGCTATGCAGGGAAGATTTATTTAATTTTTTGGGATGTATTTATGGGTGACTATTGACTTCTGGTGTTTATCAGTTATAGGAGCCTCATAGTGCCACTGCAGAACTGTAGAAGCAAAATTTGGGTATACTGTATATTTCTTGGCCGATCAACTACAGCTGGGGATCATTGCTCTGTCTAAAGTTTTGGTGGGACCTCCACCTCATCCTACACCCTTTTGGTTGGCATCTATGGATACATACAAACCCTCTAAAAAAGAAGCAGCAAACAAGCAAATATCATGTGAGGCTTGTTTGCTTGTATCCATCCATGTCTGTATGGCTAAACAATTGTTAGAAAACCCTCAATCAAGTTCTGTCATATCACAATGCTCTGGTTGCTCTCTGTGCGTTTTGAGGATGATGACTTCATTCCAGTAAATGGCTCAATATTCTCATTCCAGCACTATTGCACCAAATCTATTACTGGTTCAAAGGCTCTGTAAACCTGGACTAATTTTATGCTTTGCTCCACAAGTGGCCTGACTGTGATCGAAATACTTAAGAGTACGTCTGACAGGTCATCTCAGTGTTTATACAAGATGCTCAGTACCATGGTCCTTCATCCCTAGTCCATTTCCAGTAATTGCACCACGCAGAGCAAGAAAGGGAGGATATATGACAGAGTCATAGCACAGCTAATGAGCTGCTGCTCCAACATCCTTTCTGCTTGTTAACTTCGCTGCCTCTGGCTCATGGTAAGGAAAAAGGAAAAGCTTGTAGAGAATGATTTTCTGTTTCTCTAGCAAAGGTGACGCATTTGAGCTCTGTTTTCCTAGAGAAATATCTGAATACGCTTAGTCAAACCGTAATTACGTTACACAGACTACTTTATGTTCATTATGTGAGCATTCCGTATCTCTTAACGTCAGCGCGCGCTTTCACGTTCATCTTTTCGAGCTTTTGAACCAGCAGTTCTTTAAGATGAGATGTGTCATTGCGGCGACAGTTTTAATGGGTTGTTTCACAGTCACAGAGCTTGTTATTCATTTCATAAGAGACACAAATGACATAATATCATCCACAGGAAACAGATAAAAGGCCTTTACATTCGCACTTATGCCATTAAACAGATGCTCTCGTCTGAAGTGACATGCAGAAGCAGTTTTTTATTCGCAAACTAATGCAAATATACCCTCATACAAAAGTGAAAAAAACAGGCAGCAGCAGAAATCAACGAAACCATTCAAGCAGATGTATTTGCAAGTGAAAGGTCAATCAACTCAAGGGTGCAGTATAAGCATGAAGATAATGCTCAGAAAGTGGTGAGGAATAAATCATTCACACCGAAAGGTCCTAAATTGCACAAATGTGTTTGTTCCGACTGTTGCAAGATTGGACAAGTGCTACAGAATGCAACAATCAACTTACCAAGTTGCACAACCTCGTTTTTTAAAAAAATTCAGAATGCATTACTAATCACAATTAATACATACAGGGGTATATATTTGGGTATCAACATTTGCGACATACAACGTTTTGAGTTTATGGCGCTCACTCCCATCACTAGTTTGGTTGCACGTGGCAGAAGAATACACAGTAACGTGGTGTATCAACGAGTGGGTTGGCAGTATCAGTGAGCGGGTTACCTACACCATTTTGGACCAACACCAATTTTTGTCATATTTTCTATTACTGTAGTACTGTGTACAAATACAGTGTATTTCCTTTTTCTGTGGCTTAGTTGCGTTTTTATGTTCTAGATTAATATTTTACTACTGTTTTAGGATTGGTAGTTACTTAGCTTAGGTAATTTGAGTTACATCACTGTCGTATGGACTTATCTGGAGGACCCCCTGTGGTTCCATTGTGCAAAGACTCCAGCTCAGTTTTACTCTGTTACCACCAAACATTACCCAGTCATTGGATAAATCACACATCCTTAAAAAAGGGGTGGTGGTTCATAGCTTTTCGTAAAGACCACACTTTTGTATAGAACCGCAAAAACTATGTTAGAACAGACTTGAACATTCCTCATCGAACACTCTAAATTGCTTTATTTGTCTTAATTCAGATATGCAGATTCAAGAGTTGGTGGAATTTCCCTTTTAAATGGTTCCTCTCTGTGATGAGGAGAAATATATAGCACCAAAAGGTTTAACTATGCTTGCACATCAAGGAACCTTTTTTTGGTTCTTTATAGGACCCCCTATCCTGAAAGTTTGTCAAACTTTAAGAAGTAATAGTGTCTTGGAATCAGAAATTCAATGTAATATTTCTTCAAGTAATGGTGGAAAACAATAAAATATACTTTAGTCCTCCGCAATCATTGAATCCATCCTCTGCACTTCTATAACTTTCTGGTTTGGCTCAGCTACCAAATCTGACTGTAGAAGACTGCAGAGGGTAGTCAGGACCGCTGAGAGAATCATTGGA
>JBBPDB010000134.1:23896983-23917849 GCA_037974465.1 Brachypetersius altus
GTCACTAAAACAAATTCCTCGTATGTGTGAACATACCTGGCAATAAAAGCCGATTCTGATTCTGATTCTGATTCTGAACTTTCAGATAACATTAGTAGGAGTTTAAGTGGACTGAAGGCTGGAATAGTTTACCATACAGAAGTGGAAACAGGTGTCCAATATCAGACTGAATTCTGACACACAAAACCGCGTCATGTGTAGGAGTCACAGGGTAATGGCATAGGAAGAGTATGTCCCATGTCCCCTTATAGCTTCATCATAAGGCCTCTGTCCCTCCTCTTGATGTAGCCCCCGCTGCACTTGACGAGGTCTCTATGGTTACAGGCGTCCCGCACCCCTTCTTCATGTCTGTGACATCTAATTTTCTCCTAGATCGGCTCAGGGAGGAGAGCACAGCAGGATAATGATATGCTTTTACCCAGCGCTGACTAGCAAAACAATCACGGCCCAACACACCAGGCATCGTTAGTGCCTGCATGAGTATCTATTTCTTCCACAACTGGTCACCTGTTCAGCTCCTCAAGCTCATTTTTTAGAGAGATACTCACGGAATCCTTGGTTTGACCAAAGATGATGTAGTACATTTCAGTGCAAAAGCATCCAAATGACATAGAATAACTTCTTTTTGTCCTCAAAGTACATTTCACTGAATGGTGCTTTAAATAATGTTTTTTGCAAATAACTGCCTTTTGCTTCCTAAATAAAATGTCAGTCAAAGTGATTCCAAACTTTTGATTGACGTTTGTATGGCGCCACTGGTGTAGGGGCAGGGAGGTACCCCACAAGGACTGGATGTAAAACATGCACATAATAAAATGTATGCAGTTTGGTTCTAAGCATCAGTAAATACTCACTTCAGTTGTGAAATCTTGCAGATCTATTTCTAAGTACAAGAAAGGTACAGTTCTACCCTCTAAAAAAATGCAGTTGTGGTATCTAATCGCCATCCAGATTGTGGGCTGTTTCAAATGAATGAGCACCTACTTTGAGCTGTACACCAATATTTCAGTGGTGTACAACACAGGGTCAGTCGAGGGTGTGTCTGCAGCCAGCATTATGGGTTTGGCAGACATTGTGAGAAGACTCATCCAGAAAATGTAATCAGAAAGGGTCGTTTTGGTCATTGTTTTAATATAAAATTATATGAAATAGAAAAGCATCTGGAGACAGGGTATTGATGATATTCCCATGGCTAACACATAAAACAATCATGAAATACAACGTACTCATTAAATCATTCAGTAGTGCAGCACTACTCAGCTAATCAGATTTTAGAATTGGGGCAAGAAGCCATGAAATCACAGAATAGAGATTTTTCTGTTCTACCACTATGGGTCACAGCACACCCATGTTCCAGCCACACTAAGGGCCCTGACCCTCACTGTTGGTGAGACAGAGGGAGTTTAGTGCTAAACCACTACACAGCACTGTAGATTGTGTTACTTTATGAAGTATGTCTCATAAATTAGATGGCATCAATAGTGAAACCGTCTGCTTATTTATTGTCTCCTATCATTCATCATGTAGTTCACAGCAGGTTTTCAAGCATTGGCTCCCGATAGTTCATAAAGCGATATTATGTTCATGTATAATTCATAAATTGCAATAAAACAAAAAGCATGACATGCTTGAGTTACTTCGACTCTTAATGTCACTCTGACATGATATAAACTTCCCACTTGCTTTGTGCCCACTTATCACTCTCAGAGAAGACTTTCGTGTGAGCCGAAGCAAGCCTAAAAATTGTAAGGACATGCTGTTCTTGAGGAGAATGATATGTTTTTAGCACAATGACTCAGATATAATAAATATACCCAATGTGGACTCTTTGTTTCTTAGAACTGCCCCTCATCACGCAACCCCCTTATTTGACATTTTATTTTCCGTCTCACTTTGTTTCCTTTTGCGCTTGCTCTCAACTACTCCCCCTTATGTTTGTCCAATACGCTCCACTCCACCTCTTCTCAAATGTCACCAATGAAACAAATCGGGCTTGACTGACTAGGATAGATAAAGCCCCTCAGGACTAGACGCTGCCATCGACGCACTGTCAGCGCAGACCTAACGCAGTGTGAGTGTCCTCGGATGCACTTACTCGGATGGTATGGATATCTTTTGCTACACTCCAAGTGCAAACGTATCCAGACAGTTGTATCCTTGCTGGGACACAAACCCATTAATATGTCATTGTATCTGTTAACTGTAATGTTTGACAGAAAGAAAGTATCTTCATGGGCAGATAGCCAGTGGTTTTGCCTAAAAAGAAGCAGAGCAGAGAGTAAAAATGGCTCGGCCAGAGAGCAGGGAGAGAAATGGAGAGATAGAACAACAGATCAAAATACATTCAAGACCAATACCAGGGATGCTCTATCCTGTCTTCACTAGAACAGAAAACATTTAGGCACAGCAAGAGGATGATAAAAATAAAAAGAGCTTATATACTTAATGTAAAATGTCATAATGCAAATGACGCATAAACACCTTGGACAAGTTAAACTCTTATTTCCACAACTGGAATGCACAATGATATTGGAATGATATTGTAATGGTATTGCCATAATTTTAAATACTATTGGTAAATGTTTGCTCAAACCATATTGGCACAGAACAGATATTTACATTTGAAGAGTATTTAAGAGATATCTGATGATATATTAATTGTGCTCCGCAATTTTGTCTACAAAAAAGCATGGCATTTCTCTGGAATTTCTATTTCTACATTTTATAAATATTTATGCACAACATCAGCATGTATTTGAAATAAAACTATCAGATATTGTCATCAAACCACTGGGTAGCACTTGGCTGTGGAGCAGCAGAACTGCATTCTCTCCATCTAATACTTTTGAGGGCCATTTTAGTGACCATCCAACATCAGTAATCAGTACCTCAATAAACCTTATGTGACTTAATACAATCAAATGTATATAGCAATGTTCCAACATCTTCCAAAAGAGTGGAGGTTTTTACTGCACTAAAGGGAGTCAGACCTTCTATTAATACTCTTGATTTCATAAGAAACACTGGAAGAGCAGGTGTCTACCAAGTTTTGGGAATTTCCAATTGCATGTTGATTCAGAACTGTAACTTTAGTCAGCTCTTGCCTGAAGACGAATACAAACAGTCTTTCGATTTACACCCCAGCCCCTCTGTCTCAAAGCGCATTACACCTGACAACAAATCAGAACAAAACAAATGCCCAATCTTTTGAAAATGTAACTGTGTGTCCTTTTGACGTCCTTCGCCATCACCTTCCATTTGTCACCTATAAGGTAATTTCCTCTCACTTACACAGTGATATTGCGGCTGGGGAGAACACAAGCATCATAATAAATGAGCCGCCTCTGGTCATGCCCTGCCTTTTCACACGTTTCCTTGAAGGAAAAGGTTTCCCAAATGAGGTGTGAATTTCCGTTGCCTCAAATTTACCCAAGGCCAACATAGGAGTGAGCTTGGCATTTGCTCATCTAGAGGAACAGACTGTGTATGCGTGCGATCTAAACAGGAAAAGACACTGAGGTGAAGCTTGAAACCCGAGGAGCTCCCCACAGTTTCTGACAGCCGTTTAAGAAGGATTCTAAACTCAGTTACTCAGTCACTTCTGTTAAGACAACACTCAACTAAATACAGACTGACCTATATGCAACTTTATATAATTAATTTCAAATACTTTTTTATGTTTTGGTGTTTTAATACAGTACACTGTGAATATATAATGTTTCTGTCTGTGTGTACACACACAATGTATGCAACTTTATGCACATATATAAATATATTTTATATACATGCACATATATATGCTGCAGATATTTTATTTTGTATTTTAAAATATGTATTTTTGATTGAATATATGAATACAGTCTTAAAAGGTCCCATGATGTTTCTTTGTGTGATGCCAAAGAAAACCAAAATCAAAGTTTTAGCTCCCTTACAAAAATGGATGGTCCTTTCATCTTTTGACGGTCCTTTCATCTTTACAGGGCCTTTTCTGTAAATATATGTTAATTTGAAGAAACATTTTAAAGTTTTTGAGACATCTAAAGATTTTTCAGTAAAAATAAGTAGCAAATATTGGGAACCACAAGTGGTTTTTCGATGGCATCGGCCAAAGAACGTTTTGTGGTACATAATGCATATGTTTGTTGAGTTCACTGTAACAACTGAAACATTCTTATGGTAAAATGTGATGATGAATAATCTAAACAGAATTTGAAATATCAGATGATGTTGATGTTTCCTTTGTCTGTAATTGATGTTTTGGTCTTTATGAAAAATGTGAAGTGATCATCATTCACAAAGCATAAAGCTGATTACCTGAAGTCTTTAAGAGCAAATAAGATCAAGCAGAAGTTGAGATCTTTATGTGGGTCACTGACGTTCGCATCGCGTTCTAGATGCGGAATGAATGAATCATGAGATTACTGCTCGGAATATTTCTCTTTAGAAACCTTTATTCTCACTAGTGAGAGAAATTCCAGACATTACTTTGTGTGGGGAGAGGGAAGCCAATACTCTTCCCTAAACTAAACACGGCAGACATTACATATGAATTTCAAATTCACGCAAAGGTAGCAGCACGGCTCCACATCAAAGGAAAGCCAATCAGAATGCTTTGGTTACAGGCAGCAGCTTTGATGTGCTTTTAGTATGCACTCATTGTTGCTCAGGGCACTTGTGTAGCGGACAGCGTTTTCTCCACCACACACAGCACTTTTAGATTAATAACCAAAAAAAGTCATTCATCGGAATCATTCAGACAGAATCTATCACATCGGAGACGGACCAGAGGAGCCGTGCTGAAAACGGACGGCTCCTTTTAGCCATGCCATACTATACACCCTGACTGACCTCCGCTTTAACACATTGTTTTCGACATGTTCCTGATGATGTTCAGTCCTCTGTTAGGCAATAAATCAAAGGGAAATAATCCTAACATGACTGGTCCTTTCTCCACAGAGAAAATTAAACTGGACAGTCACATGACTGTAACAACAGAGGCTTCATTCAACGTGTGCTTTCAAAAATCGTCTAACAATAGCAGGTTAATGATCCCTTGGAGGGTTCCGGGTTCGAGGACAAATTCCTGCATGGGACATTTTTTCATTCCACCCAGGATACATGCTTTAATTAGGGCAACAATTACGGAGGATGCATGGTCTTGTTAGAGCCTAAAGGATATTTCCACTAAAAAGAAGCATTTGAACCTGGTTCTGAAGTGCTGAATTTGCTTTGTGAATGTTAAGTGTAGCATTGAGGCTGCTTCATAATGATAATAGCATAAAACCTTTAAGCGCCCCATTCTTAGAGGTGTGTTAAAAATTTAGTATTGCTCCCAACTTACACTATGTTCAGTTTTCACATCTTACTGATTCCATCTGTCAATTTCCATCTGTACAGAAGTTAGCGAGGCCCCAGATTTCAAAGTAATTACTGTAAAATCTGTCAGACTGTTTTCAAAAGCTTTCAAATAATTTAGTGTAGCACATTTTGCATGTCTGTGCATCATCCAAAAGATTTATGTATATGCAATATATCTTCCATCATATTAAAATCTTGGATCATTTTCCTTAATGAAAGTCTTATTTACATTCATTAATATCCACAACTGTAATATTACTCAAAATGATTATTTTTAATATGTTTCAAATGTTATGAATTCACACATTTCAATATATTTTATGTGCTGATTTTTTAAAACTTTGTTAAACTCATACCTATAAACCTACTCTGAAATTACATTCAACAAAGACTCTTAAATGTACTAAAGAACTATTATTACTTACATATGGTTAATCATATAATTAAGGATGCCAATATTAGTCATTCCTGACATTCCTATTAAAGGTGATAATAAAAAATGATTCATAAAAATGTGTGTGATGAGCTTGATCGCACACTAAGAATCTAACTAAAAACCCTGACCTTTAACCGAAATAAATTAGACCAAGAGAGAAAAAAACCTTCATTGATAAATATTTTAACAAAAACACTGTCACAATTATTGCCATGGCTAGAAACTTGTGTGTGACTGGAAAATTTTCCCATTTCACCTTTTTAAATTGATTTAAATTCTATTCTTTTTATATTTCACCTTTTTAAATTGATTTAAATTCTAAACCAATGTTGTCACAAAGCAGTTTTACAGAATCCAGTTTCACGTTCCTACTGAAGAAGCTTGAGGAAGAAACCTCTAGAGGTATCAAGACTCAGAAGGGGATCCTCTGGTTGCCCCGGAGAGAGAGGGAGAGAGTATCTATGGAGATAAATAACAATAGAAGGCCTTCGTGTACAAACGTAATCACTGCTGAACAGATTGACTGTCTATGGCTTATAGAGTAGGTACAGTTAAGAGTCAATAGAGGCAATTTTGATCGGAGTTTGAAAGTCTCTAGTCCACAGCAAGTCCACAGCAACAAGAGCAACAACCTCTGCCAGAGTTTTTGAACAGCAGTTGCCCTTGAATGGAAGCGTGGCAGTCTTTAGTCTCCTGTCCCTCTCTGTTGGTTGTGCTGTTCTATGGGGATTAATGTACAAGCAAGAGGTGTGCAGCAACAGGTTCACCGTTAAATAGTTGAATTTGGTAATTAACAATGTGGCCATTATAGTTGTGTGTGAACACAGCACAGTACAGCACAGCACAGAGTGTCAACAGTGTGAAATGGTTTTTAATCCATTCACCAAGTGAAGCAGTGTGCAGCCATAGACACAGCACTCAGGGAGCAGCGTGAGCATGGACGGTACCTTGGGGAGCCTCAGTGGTACCACTAGCAGTCCTGGGATTCAAATCCATGGCCTTCAGATTACAGGGGCAACTCTCTAACCACTAGGCCACCAGCTGCCTGCCCCCAACTAAGACAGGAAATATAATGTGTAATATAATATATACAAGTTAATATATACTTTTTTTGAAAATGTATGTACTTAAAAATGTATTAATAATTCTAATCTGAAAGAGAAAATATGATGGTAATATTACATCAGTAATAATCTGTTGAGGTCTATGATTAGTACTAATAATTTCAATATTAGAGAGAAAGGAACAAAGACAGTTATTGCTGGAATCCAGGCAGAAGGCGGGGAGTATCAGAATGATCTTGCGAGGTGGAAAGGGAGCAGCAGGTGGAATGGGTCGCAGACAGAACGGTTTATTAGCTCCAGGTGAGCAGCTGTTATGTGGTCATTAATTCACTGAGGGTTGTCTCCACACAGAGAGAGGTTTATGAAGCTGAGCGGCTTATACCTCTTCAGAGACCCACAGAATATTCACTGCAACTGAGTGTCAGCAAAAAGAAACGGATCGTGTTAATAATTATTGAGGCTTCATACTGCCTTCATATGTGGATACTCCATCTAAAACAATAACAGTAGATCATTACTAAAGGCAAGAGTAAAAAGAGTTTGTTGGGGCTGAGGCCTGAAGGTCTAAGACCACACTGATTTTGTTTATCAATGAAACATGAAAATGACCAAAAGAAATACTTTTTTTTATTCAAGATTCTGTCTGGTCACTATTCAAGTTCAAGCCAATTTGTGACATTAAACTTTTGCACAAAGGTGATTTTGGTGAATATGGTCTACTCATCAGAGGCTTGTCTAATTTAATTTAATCCACTTGCAGCTAAAGGGGGACAAAACAAAAAAATTCTAAACTAAAAAAATTCAGAACATGTTACATTTCTACTTTTTACTCAGATTGTTAGTCTGAAAACATGTACTGACTTCATGTTAAATTAGAAAATATGCTCTGAGTTTAGAAAAAATACATGTACACATACTACTTTTTACACAAAATAGAAATGCAATTCACTTGAAATGTATATGTATACTAATATGCACCAACATGCCAAACAAGAAAATTGCATGTACATAGATATTTCCTCATATGCAAAATATTTATTTATGGGTGTTATTGGTTAAATGCTGGTTAAGGGTGTTGTTCTATAGCTGTGTCAATTTTCAGTATTTAAGTATATGATGATATATAATGGGTTTCATTCCAAAAGGCTGAAACAATTTTCAATATATGCTTTTAAAAAGAATAACAGCCGATGTCAAATGGACATCATATATTTATGTCACTAAAAAGGTATTAATCATAATACAGCATTGATATTTGTTTTATGTGTACCACTAACAACAACAACATCTGCATATATTGTATGTTATAATGACCTTTTTTGATACTTGTGTAAATATAGACATATAATGAAAAATAGATGTACATGCAATCTGTATGTATAAGAGAACCCTCACATGTCCAAAATGGAACTATGATAAACCGTCCTTTGAAAGGATGTTTCTTTAGTGAAATAACCATTTTTACCACCTTTATGTTTGATTATAAGCTGCATTTATGGACACAAAATACTAAGAGATTTCTTATGAACATACATAATTACACCTCTTTTCAAGAAGTCTACTTTACAAAACATTTTACCCACAAAAGATTAGAATAATTCACTCTGATGAGTCATTTATCTGAAGGTTTGCAGTAATTTGGGCTCCATGAAGGAGCGTTGTGCCTCGGCTCCATTCCTAGCTTCACCTATTATGTTTCATGCTGTTGCATAAGGAAAGACGTAAGAGTGGGGGGTGGAGTTCACTTACCTTACCTTTTTCTTTTCTTTTTTTTACATTTTTACATCACAGGAGAATATAAGAATAGATATTTCACAGAATTTGTTTTTTGTGTTTTCTAAAAGGTTTACCGTCTCTGACGCTGGTTCTTATATAACTTAGGCAACATGTTTATCAGTTACTGATATAATGTTCGTTTTGTATGAAGGCAAGTTTAAGCACAGTTGGAAAGCAATTACTAACTGAGGGCACTTCTAGGAAGCCAAGAGACGACCAAGCCTCAGTTATGTTAACTGGAGAAAAGCTGCAGATGTGACAGTCATGCCCCAGCAGTTCATGCCCTTGTTGTATATGTACGAGACACATGTGTGTACCTGTGAACAATAATAATTAAGAGGAATTGCCAGTTAAGTCCTTTTTACTTGGAACATTCTCTATTTAACATTAATCCACTGTGACCAGTTTTGTCTGGATAAAACTGTAATGAAATAAGGAACCTATATGAAAAGGTCATGTATGGAAAAACTATTGCAATATATTCTATTTGTATGTTTGACTGCTCTGACAATAACAGTGTATGTCACTACTATAGGCAAAAGAGAGGTTATAATTCTAAAATGATTCAAAAATGTATAATAAAATTAATCAGTAATGGGTGTACTGTGTGATAAAGTGGCATTTTGTAAAACTTACAAACATCCCGCCTGAAAATACAACACACCTGACTCTTTGATCGGTTATACATTTATTTATCCTTTGGGATAAAACAGTTTAATGTGTTTTGGGTGGGGAGGGCTGACCACAGAGAATGAGACATCCCTTGTCAAAAAGCAAATCACTTCACCATGCTTTATTGGTCTGAGATGTTCAACAAACAAGGAAATAAATAATTAAATAATAAGTCGGTCGGTCAATAAATAGATAAATATAATCATCAGTATCTTTAACAAACTGGCTGCATCAGTAAAGTCCACGGTAAGCCTTCTTTCCACAGCAGTGCCGATGGTATGTACAGTGAAGGTGCACACAGTTCATGTCGGAGGGGGGCTCAGAGGAGGAGAAGGAGGTGGGTGTTCAGATGGAGGAACCTGTGAGGAGGTTGGCACTGTTAGCAGGATGTGAAGGTTTTCCAGAAGAAATTTTTACAGGGAGCTTTGCGGTCTCTCTGGGGCAGCTGTGATAGCCGGTTGTAGACGGCTCTCTCCTCCAGCCGCGACTCCAGCGGCTCCTCCACCTCCAGGGGCATCAGCTCTCCGGTCAGCACGTTGTTGTCCACTCCGTCCAGCAGACCTGAGACGAGCTTCAGGATCAGCTCCTTTCGTTCTTTACTCAGCTCCTGAGGAGAGCAAAGTCAGTCACACTCTAGAAGGCAAAGGGTTCCTCAATGCTTCCTGGCTCACTTCTCATTGATCTTTTTGTGAAGTGTAGAAGTTCATTTAACTTTACACACTTCACTCTATTCTATTTTTTCTTTGAAGAGCCTTTTGTTGTTTCTTGAAGCTAAAAGTTTTATTTTTGATGGCATGGCTCCAGGGAACCTTTTTTTGGCATTTGGTATTTTTACACAATGTAGTGAAGAACTGCTTTTTATAAAGCAAATTAATGAAAGACAAATGTGCTTAATCACAGAATTACAAAACGACTACAAAATGCCATAATCGGCTCCTAGTATTTACTTCCAAGGCAGTTTAGATTTGGATTTTAAAAGCTCCCATTACATTTCCATTAGGACAAAAAAGTCTTTGTTTCCAGTCTCATAAAAATAAGGTACTTCCACAAAATACAAAGTGTCCACAAAATATGACAGAACTGAATCACCCGATTGAAATATATACACCATTCCCACATGAACATATTACATCAGTACAATTTTCTCTTTCAGTTTTGGCAATATTTGCATTGATGTTAAATATTGGAAGCAATGCACACATTCAAACCAAATCAATGCATCCCTTTTTTCAGTGCTGAAAGCTCAGTAGGTGATGTGGACTCACCCTGGTGTGCGTGGGGCTCCTCTCCTCTACTGGAAGCACAGCTGCTGCCCTCACACTGTACAGCACCAGCAGCAGAGACACTAAACTGGCCAAGAGCTGCATGCTGACAAAATGAGTGTAGAGGAAAAGCTGAGAAAGAGAGGCGAAGTCTGAGGGAGAGAGAGAGAGAGAAAGAGAGAGAGAGAAAGAGATGGAGAGAGAGGGAGAAAGAGTTTGCCAAGGCAAAACTAAGCCTGACAAACCAGCAAACACGTAGAACTAGTGAGGAGAGTGTGTGCAGAGTGAGAGTTAGAAGATGCTGGAGCTGCTTCTCTTCCCAACTGAAGTGTCTTGAGCTTTGATATTGAGGTGGCCGCCTCTTATATACCCCAGGCTGCCGGTCTCCTGTTGACGCAGGGGTTGGTGGATGATGGGAGGGAAGGGGAGGGGAAAGGGGGGGAGTAGGAGGCTTAGGGACTAACGAAAGCACAGAGTAGTTAACCTCCTAACAAACCAGCCTTTTCACTGGTGGTGCCACCATGCCCACGTCAGACGGCTATAAATGGGCCTGACATCAGTAAAAGCAGTATCACAAAAGTCAGTGACGACAAATATGATCTATATTCAAATTCATTACAAAGAAGTACTGAAATCCCAGCTTATAAATTATATATACATTATATTTATATATTTGTACATGCATATCCATCCATATTCTATTTTTTGGCATAATAATTGCTCTTTCCCTGGTGTTAAATTTTTTCACATACACAACAAGTTCAGAAGATTTAAGGCCTCCTAAACCTTGTAACTCCAAGACAATAAAGTAAAGAAGTAATAGTATAGGAGAAGGAAAAACCTGCTTAACTTTCAGTGTATGTTAATGGAACAAAATTTTATACTGATCTCTGATTCTGACAGCTCCATCTCAAAAATGGGGAAATGAAGTTTTGTAGATTGGCACCCTTTATTTAATATGAGTGAGAAAAAGGCTCATGGAAATGTACAAAATATTTGTGAGAATAATTAAAAACTTAAATTTATATTTATTAAAAATAATTTCAAAGAATGTATGTACTGTAATTACTGGCACCCCTCCTGTAATATTTTTGCAGACCTTTTGACATTAGAATAGTGATTTTTCATAGAGTTTTGTAGGACCCTATAACACAGAAGAAGTGATTTTGGACCATTCCTCAATGCAGAATCTCTCCACATCCTTGGTTTTCTCTCATGCACACTGTTCCTGAGATTTTTGGAGATTTAGGCCAGAGGACTGGAATGATCCACTGTTCATTCAACCAGTTATGAGTGGATTTTGATGCGTGCCTTGGATTGTTGTCCTGCCTGAAGATCCAAACACAACCAAGTTTCAGCTTCTTCAGGCAGCCAGGCTGTGATTTGAGATCCCCTGGTACTTCCTAGAGCCCAAAACATTGTAAGGGCCTTTGAAGAAGAGACCTTGCCACAGAGTCACAGATCCTCCACCATATTTAACACATGGAATTAGTGCTTTTTTCTGTAGCGATCTTTATTCCTATGCCAACCTTAAGCGTTTGAGGTTAAAAAGCTTTTTAAACTCATCTGACCACAGCATCCAGTTAAAGTGGATTTGGGTGCAAGATGCCACCAAACTCTATTTCTGAACATGCAGTTTTGTCATTTGTTTTGCATTTCTTAAACATTTAAATAATTTCCCTGACTGCTGATGTGGGCATTTTAAATTGAGCAGCAATTTATGATAAAAAGCTCTTGAGTCTTTCCCATGGTGATGGTGGAGAAAGAGGACTGGACCATAAGTCACCTAATTTTCAGTAAAACATAAATTACTGATGACTGCTTATAGTGCCTAAACCCAGCTTAAAATATGATGTGCCAATAATAGCATGTGTTTTGAATAATTTTCTTTAATGCTTGTTTTATTTTTCTGACTTTCACTTGCCTCAATATTACAATGATAACTGATAAAGTGATTTTTAATGAGCCTTTTCAATCATCTTTAACAAGCTTGTCGATCATTTCGGGGGCCCTGAGTGTGTAAACAAAGTACTAATGCCACCATATTTTTAAGCTTACGAATACATTTTTGTTCATATAAGAATACATTATATGTCTTTGGATATATGCCTCTGCAGTGCATTAAAGGAGAAAAAGTGACTGAATACTCTTCTTCTGCATGAATATACAGTTCAGTTTATGCATTCTCATTCAGAACATACATAGCATTCGAATCCACTTAGTAACACTGGCGTGTTTTCTTTCTCTTTGATTTACTGTATGGTTTAATGGCAGACTTGTATACACGGCACCCCACAAACAGATCTCTTTTCAGTGCTTTTCATCCTCCCTTTAATGATTCTACTCTCTCTCTCTCTCAGTTCAATAACTCTCTCAGTTATTGAACTGTCTGACACCTACGATAGTCAAGGCAAGTCATTTTGATGGTTTTGTAAAGATGGGACATGTTGGCTCTGCACCAGAACACAACTCATTTGTTCATTCTGAAATTTTAAATACCCCTTTTTTAATATTATATATGATTAATGTGAATATGCAGCCACTTAATTTGGCACTGAATTCATAACTGTGCATCTGGACAAATTGTAAGCTATATCACAGTGTTTCTGCTGCATTGATTTTTATCTATTTGGATTCAACATGAAAGGTTATCTAAAGTGTGGGCTTAATATGGCAGTAGAAGACACATATACTTGAAGTTTATTAACATGATAAACCAATACAGATACAGTTTTTTGATAGCAAAAAAAAAATAAGCAATGCTTCAAGTAAATATGTGTAAATACAACTTAGATTGCTCAAAATCAGAGCCATTATTAAAATATGTTGATTGAAATGCCTGAAATCAAAACACATGACAGGCATTTAAGCCTTCTCTGCATTCAGCAGAGATAAATAACTCAAACAGCATCTTTAGGATCACTGTCTACACACCAGATTCCAGCCAGCCTTGAATGTGTCCAGCGCTTGGCACCCTAATAACCAGCTACTGTTTCTCTTAATGATCATTGCCCTCATTTTGCTGATATAAAGTAATTAAGTGGAATTTGACTCGAAATGACATAACACTCTCATTCAGGTCATCCTCCTGGCCCACCCACATGTTGGCTGATGGACACCCTTTTTAGGAATGCATGTACACATCTGAGCCCAGTCGAGGGACCTGAGAGCTGATATTTGAGGCATTTAGCTATTTTTCACACCACTCTGACACAGCCAAGCTTTAGGCCCTACAGCTCTGTTGAGATTAATGCAACGCTGAGATGATCTGGCCCCTGAGCGCAATCTTGATACACTGCGTTTGAAGAATTCATGCCAATTGACCACCGCTGAACAAATATATAGAGTGTGCAGCACCAACACACGTCAGAAAAACACCGCTGGCACTGCGGAGCCGCACACTCTCCTGCAAGTTCGTCAGTGGACTTTGTTAGAGTTCTGCGACGGTATATTTACCTTCTCGGCAACAAAAGCTTTGAACTGACGATTGCAAATTTCATGTTTCAGAAATAAATCACAAATGGCAAGTTTAAAATAACATTTAAAAATGCCAATAAAATACATAATGTCACACCTTTTACACATAGCTTCAGTTTTGATTGTGTTAGATTGGTGTTGGATGGTTTCAACTTTGATCATGGATTGACATGGATTATGGGTTTCCCATCAGCTCTATAGGCAGGTCTTCTACAGATGCTACATTTAACCCTCTATTCCAAAATGTTCACCTTAGCCAGCCATAGGAGTAGTATAAGTCAAATTTAGATAAGGATTGTTTTACAATCGTGTTCCCCGATGTAAACTACATGCCTTTTCAGAAAATGTTTTGGAAAAGTTAGTAGAAAATAACTACAGAAGATGCGAAAGTAAAGAGCTGCATGTGCTGAGCAAATGCTCCCAAATACAAACAATGTAAAATTAATTATTTGAATAATAATAACATTTAACCATTAAATTCTGCCTGTAGCACTCACTATAATATTATGTTTTAGCACATTCAATATGGAATTAAGAGTCAGGCTAACAGACCTTTTAATGATACACATTTTATAATAGCATCTGTAAATGCATCAAGTTTCATTTACTTTATTTTGCAGAACTGTGGTGCAGAATATCTTCTTGCACAGGATCATGCTTGAAGTGAATGACATCAATCATGTAACCAATTATCTAGCTTCACATGACATCCAGATCATTACAACAAAAAAACACATTTTATTAATGTTAAACTGGTTGTTACCACTGTCTTTTAAATTAGTGCAAGACGAACCTTAATCTAGTCTATAGAGACGTGAGAAGTGGTGACATTAATTATTGTACACAACAAGGCCCTATTTCAGAGTGAGCTCTAATTATTGATGTGTGTATAGTTTAACTGTTAAGCCAAAATATATACTGAAAAGTGAGTCCATTCATCACAAATGCACTTGACATTAGTGCACAGATGTTTAATTCAGTTCTTGTCTTGGATACTCAGGTGGATTTGAAAATAAGATCAGTACACATCCCTGGAAGGTTTCTAACGCCATCTTGTGGTTAGAAATGCCACTGCTGCCATCTTAAGAACAAACGCCAAAAGTTGACTACTCCTAATTACTGAACTCCTCTTTAAGCCACGCCCACTGTTAATAATAACAATAATAAGAATGTTTTTATATATTTCATTAACAGACAAATTACAACCACAAAGGAGGTGAGGGGCTAATTCCCTAATTATGCAAGTTACTTTGGGGTGGGATGTCTAACAAGCTCATTTAGATGCGACGGTCAAGCATTATTTTGACAATATAATTTAGGTTCTAAAGCCCCCCCTGTCCTGCACATTTCTTGATCTAAATTATTTAAATCAACACAGGAAAGACTGTTGACGAGCTAAATGGTTAGATCAGGTGTGTCGGAAACAAGGAAAACAAAATGTGCAAAGCAGGGCCATTCCAGGACCAGCACTGGGAGCTTAAGGGCAGATTTGTGAGACTACATGGCACCCACATAAGCCTTTAATAACTGACATAAATCTACCCTAAGAACTTTTAATAGCTCCTTTCAACAAGCACCGAAAAAGTTCCTCATTTTTGATGTCACGTCAACCGAAGCTTGTTGGGATAAGGCTTTATTAATGTCTAATACATTTACATGAGGGTTATGTAGATATTGCATACTGTTGCAAATGATGCCCGCCGTAACTCATTAAAAATACAAAGGCAGTTTGTAATTATATATTTAATTTCAAAAGAACATAAGAATATTGCAAAATTAAACTGATTTTATGAACACGAGATGCTGAAATAGGTACACCTTGGCTTCTAGTAACACAGGGAGTACATAAGAATGGCCTGCAGACACACCATCTCCCAAAGAACAGTTTAAAAATATCCTATTGGTTTACCTTAGAGGGGACCCTTCATTTGACTGGGTTTTGCCTTTAAAACCACATCTCACATTGATTTCTCACACTTTTCTGAGACATTTCACATTGTACATAAAATCATGACCTAATTCCAGCAAGTTGCAAGAGTACACCATCAATACCTTACGATACATCACATAGTTCATATTTCATACAAAATATTACATTTCTATGCAAGTCAGCCTCACATGGCAGTCATATGTATTCTTTAGAAAAAAAATAAATCAAACCAGTAAACCACAGCAAGTTCCTTGTAATACAAGTCAGACCCCACACCCTTCCATGATAAACCCGAGATCATCCACAGACTACTTTATTACAAATCAAACAACCATAATATTATAAGGGGGCAGCCAAAGGTCTTCATTAAGTATGTATTAATTCTAACTTTGTAATTGAAGTTACACAGCATTAGCTTATTTTATACTAAAATTAGTATTTTCATGTTTGTTAATCATCTACTTTTGATTAGTTAGTCAACAATCTGCTATCTCTGGGATCAGCGTGTACATTATATAATTAAACATGCGGCTGCTTCTTGACCTGAGTGTTTTTTCTTGCAGATTTAGAGAAAGTGACAGAGAACAGTAAAACATAAGCAGTAATGAATGTTTTAACAGCTGCCAAATTCAAATGCTGCTTCTTCCATAAGACCTCTATCTTAAAAGATGGTTATGGATTTCCTTGCTGTCAGTTAATAACAGCAGTAGCGGAATGTAACGGCATCCTCCTGCGACTGCGCCACACAAAATAAGACGAGTTTTGCATCTATCTAAAGCTTTACATTTCAGACAGATTCCACAGTACACTGACCCAATGACCCAAAACAAATTCACAACCGGATGTGAAGTTGAACATTGATTGTAGGTAAGGTAAAGGAAAAACAGGTCAAAGCAAATAAATAAAAACCAACAGCAAGTCTTTAGGGAAGCTCTGGAGAGAACGAGGACTGACACCCCCCCCCCCCGACGTTCCCTTTTCACGTTCAAACAGAGCAGCAGGCAGGCTGGGGAGAGAGAGCCGGGAGACACGTACTGGAACTGTGCTCACGGGTTCGTCCTGTATTCACAGAAGGCAGCGTAAGACAAGATGGCAGCCAGGAAGCTGGTTATGCTTCACTTAGTACCTGAGAATAACCAGAGAGAAATACATTTTTGTTAAATGGGTTATTACAAGCACATCTGTACATTACTTTGTAAATAACATTCATAAGGTGGGACAGATCCCACAGATAATGCACCAAAATGCAGTGGTTTGGCTTATAATGTAACAGACATCTCTGGTGTGAAAACAGCCACTTTTATTACAGTAATAAGCCTGAACACAAGACACCTTCAAAATTAAACAGCTGCAAAAAATGTCCTGGTGTTTGACTTTAATCCATGTTAAACTGTAATTGCTGATATCAGCGATCAAGCTTTTTCATATCGGTTTGCCCGGATAAGAAAACCTGCATTATTCAATACTAGGTCATAAAATTAGCCATGAACATTCACCTTTCTGGCAAATTCTGGTAGGATGAATGCAGCTCGGTGGATTTCAGGGTTGTAATATTTCAGGTTCATGCTCTCAATCTCATCCCTTGATAACTCTCGTACCGGTTCACGGAAATTAGTTTGCTGTGGAAAGTCAATAGTGAAAGCCTTCAGTTCAGTTACAGCATGACAAAGTGCAGGTCATGAAGGATGATGGAAAAAAAAAAAATAGAAATAGGGATGTTTACCGAGTTTTTACTGCAGAGCATGAAGCCGATTTGACCACTTGGGTAAGTGGGTATGGTGCAATAGGCGTAATCCACTACAGGAAAGAGGGTCTTACAAAATGTGCGCATTTCTTTGATCAGCTCCAGATGTAGCCACTGACATTCTCCTGCAAAACCCAAAGCAAGTCTTACTCACATTCAGAAACCTGTGTAATAACTCTTAAAGTGAAAGGTGCATGAAACTACATTAACCTTGACAACAAAGGATTCCACCCTCACGAAGGGCTGTTTTCATGAGCTGGTAGTAGGACTCTTTGAATAAGCTTTCAGCCGGACCTGTGAAGAGGAAGAGTTCGGTAATAAACTGCATTTCATTAGGATTTGAGCTTTAGGATGGATTGAAAGATCGTTATGAAACCAAAGAGTCATTACAAAAGTTATTGCTGCTTACCAACAGGATCTGAGGAGTCCGTTATGATGACATCAAAGGCATCCTGATTCTGCTTCATGAACTCAAAGCCATCTCCGACATTCAAAGACAGCTTGGGGCTGAAGAATCCTTTTGCCATTCCAGGGAGATACTTTTTCGACACATTAATAACATCCTGTATGCAAAATAATCATTCGTTACTCCTCCAGAGTCTGCTTTATGGTACAATACTAAACACATGCTACAACATCCTTCAAAAAGAGAGAGCCAAAGGTCATCATCATCTTTTTCTTGACCAAAGAAAAAGAAACAATGAGGCATTGAATGGAAAAAACTGGAAAAATCTTCAATCATATAATTACTAGTGCTTGTTTTCTTCAGGGCTTCAGACAGCTTTCAACAGATGCAGAAAGAGAATTTCAAACATCAGCCAGTACGAACCTCATCAATCTCACACTGAACAACAGACTCAACAACTGGATGCTTCACAACCTCCCTCAGCACCCCACCATCTCCTCCTCCAATGATCAGCACCTGCACAGAGAGAAAGAGAATCTATTTATGACCCAAGTGTGTGGCAGTAGCATCTGCCATGCTTCCTGTCATACGGAGTCAATTCCTCCAACATCACAGCAAGACTTTCTGTGAAGGCCAATTACTTCTACACAGTCAACCCAAAAAATAAATCACACTAACTACTAACCTTCTTGGGGCAAGGGTGGCAGCACAAGGGGAGATTGGCAATCATTTCCTGGTATGAAAATTCATCACGCTCCGTACACTGGATTACTCCATCCAACACCAGGACGTTTCCATAGGTTTTACTGCAGACAGGAGAATGTGTACAGAGAAAGAACGAAAGAAAGAAAAACAGAGAAAGAAATGTAAAAGTAAAGAGAAAGATTAAGCAAGAAAGGAAGCAAACAGGAAAAAAATATTTACAGGGGAATATTTACAAAGAAAGAAAGGTAGTAGAGACAAATAGGTAGATGTAAAGGTAGAGAGAAAGAAAAACATTAGTTATTTGCTGTACGTGTTCTAGAGCTGCTGAAATGAATTAAAACTCACTGAAGAAAATCTCACGTGGTTGCAGAAGCAGGACTGTCAGTTTCATTTATGAATATACGTTAATTTAACTCACTAAATCCTACAGTGAATAGTCAGTGACATGACAGCACACAACACAATATAGCAGTCTAATGTAACTATATGTAAACTATAATGAACAGATTTGACTACATGGCTTGAGAACAGCCTCCAGACTTCCCAGAAAACACTCCCAACTTCTTAGCTGTATACACAATCTATCTGAGGTGTAAACAACCTAGAGCTAAGGTAAAACTCATCGAACCAAGACTAAGACCAATGATCGTCAACAGCTAACTTAGCACACTGATATAAAGCTTCTCGCTCCAACTTTTCCGTTCCACCTTAATAACGGTTCGGGTCAGCAGCACTGTTTTAAGGTGGAGCGGACACGAAGCCTCGTGTACTGTAAACACGCGAGGAGCTGCAGCTGCACACAGAGAAACAAAAGCTAAGGGGCTACTTTAGGAAAGAATGAGAAGATGAGAAAAAGCAGGAGTGAAATGGAGGAGGCCAGCAAAGCTTGTTTGACTTTATGCACGAGCCCGGAACTGGAGCTACAAGAGCCAGCTAGCTGGAGAGTTAGCCAGGCAGCTAACGAGAAGATCTGTGGCGGTGCAGAAGCTCGGCTCACCTCTTGAACACCATCACATCCTGAAACTTGGATTTTTTATGGTATAGAACCTCCTCCACCTGAAGACTCATGGCCTGGCCGGGCCATAGCGTGCACTTCTCGGTGAACCAGCCGTCTTTAATGTCGTCCATCACGGAGAGGTGGAGGAGAACCTCTGTATGGTTCTTGGAAAGAAGATCTAGGAGCCCAAGTGCTCGGAGTTGTGAAGGATCTCCCTCACTGACACGCTGGAGTGGAACCCAAAAGAAGCACCAGGCAGCCAATCAGCAGGCAGCACGGAGGCCCTCATACAAGCTAGTCTGGCTGTGCAGGGACACCACGTGAAAGTTGACGCCACCTTGCACGCAGGGACACTTAAGTCAAACAAAAACATTTATACAAATATTGCAGGTTTTTAACTAGTCGACATGGTAGCTTTACTGTAATATTACTGTAATATGTTGTGTTATCACAGACATACAGTGTTTTTTAAAGGGACCGTTTTAGGTTGGGATGGATGATCCTATCTCCTTTTGATCCAGTACCAAGTGAGATATATTCCGAAACCATTGCCATTTTTCGAAGCCTTCTTGCCTGCATTAAAATTGGAATGTTGGATTTCCACAGTGAATATTAGAAGATTCAAACAATATGTTTATCGGCACCTACTTTAAATGGATTGTACAGTCTAAGCTTATATGTGCAACTTCATTGACTGTACTGTCCTGTAGTACTTTGAATTTACTGTTATCCTTATATGAATCCTGCAGCAATTCATCTTGTATTAACACAGTTCTACAGGCACAATTTTAGGGTGGGATGCATGATACCATCACTTACGATACCATTTTTTTTACAGTTTGAATCACCATCTGGCCACCTGTCTACAATAATAGAGAGAATTTGGGATTTCCGTGAAAATTTAAACATGAATATTTTTAAACAAATGATCCAGTCTAAACGTATATGTGCCATTTCACAGACAAGTTACTATAAAATTGAGATCCTCATGTTGGTACAGGGTGTTACACATGTTTCCTATACTTTTGATTGCTGATCT
>JBBPDB010000134.1:23959589-23972539 GCA_037974465.1 Brachypetersius altus
TATACTGTAGTTTAAAATGAAAGCACATCATTTTAGCAGGCCTATAATGTTAGGCTACCTTTGGTGGCATCTACTGTAAACTTTAAAGCATTCTGCAAATAAAACAGAAATTATGTGTTGGAGAAATGCTATCCTTATTAAAGTTTCTTTCATATTAAATCATTATAACCTTTGAGTTTTATAATCTTGTAACCTCTATGTCTTATATGTTCTCTGTGAGGACTGTCTTCTCTGTGTCTCTGATAGAAGGACGGAGTGATTCAGCTGGAAGTGTCCGGGAACGGAGAAGATACACAGACTTTTGTTTTGACTAACCTAACTACAACTATGTTATGCACACACATTGCTTGCTGCTTGATAAAATGGATAGCACACGCTTAGTTTTTCAGAAATATATATATATATATATATATATATACATAGAACAGCACTGAAAACAGCACAAAAATGTCCAGATTTCCTCTCTAACTGAGTGCACCCAGTGACCCTGTGCACCAGACAAAAAAAAATCTAATGCGAGTGCATTATTGATTGCATTGGCCACATCTGTCGATACGCTCAAAGGTCACTAAATTAAAAAATCAAGAGATACACTGACCTTTATAATGGCACTTTCACATAAGCACCCCCACACACACTCAAAGCATCACCTCATTCTGACTAAAATTGGTAAGCTCCTCTACAGTGCGCCACATCACAGCAAAACACCACGGAAGATCCAGTGACCGAATTATGCAGAAAGCCGTTTTGAATTCCTCTTTAAATGTGCGTGAAAGAGGAAGGCACTGCTCTGAATTTAATCAGTGATACATGGCTGCTAGTGCTGAAAGTGCAGAGTAACAACACTAGGCCACTGAAACATCGAAGAATCCAGTCCAGGAATGTGCAGCCGACTCGTGTTCCTGCAGTCTGACTTGTGCTGAGCATGTGTGATTAAGTTACTCCCCCAATCAGGAACACATCTGCACCGAGGAAGCCAGATCAATGACAATCAATGGAGCAATTAAACACACCTAGAACCGCAAGCTCCACAGCTCCAGTCTTACCCAAGCCTACCTTTACAACGGGGTCCAATACCTACACTTCCCTTGGTTTAATTTAGTAGCCCTCGGAATGATTATGTTGCTATTATTATACAATGCATACTATTAATGATAGGTTACAGGCACAGGTTTTCTGTCTTACTTATAGTAACTGATGAATACTTTAGTACACTGTAACCTTCCACGCAAGGAATAACTTCACTTATGAACCTTAAACAAGGGCTTAAAAATGGGCAGCTAAATTATAAAAATAAGTTTCCGGCGATTGTTACAATGATTACTTTTCATTGCATACTATTAATAGCAGGCTACAGTAACAGTCTTTACTATGTTTACATTTACATTTACGGCATTTATCAGACGCTTTTATCCAAGGCGACTTCCATTCCCTATCTACAGGGGGCAGTCTCTCCCTGGAGCAACTTGGGGTTAAGGGTCTTGCTCAGGGACCCAGTGGTGGTGCTGAAGGTAGGATTCGAATCCATGACCTCTTGGTCTGGAGGCAAGTATCCTACCCACTGAACTACCTCCACCCCCTTATGTGACACAGAATACCACATTAAACAGTAAGTTTTAGACATTTCATTACTTTAACTGGATATTTGGCTGTAAACACATGGTTTCTTAAACCTACAACAGGAACTACCGTATTATACCAAAAGCTTTTAAACCGTACCAAGCATCTCTTTACCACCCAGTACCAGCATTGCTCTTGGTATGGTTTAGTCCCCTTTGGTATGATACTGTGGTTCTCACAGTAGATGTAAGAAACCATATATTTACGACAAGTTAATTGCACCCGGAGCCTATCCCAGAGCCAATGGGTGAGAGGCAGAGACGCACCCTGGGCGGGGCACCAGTCCACTGCAGGATGCACACACCATTCACTCACACACTCACACCTACAGTCAATTTAGAATAACCAATTCACCTGAAAGGCATGTCTTTGGACTGTAGGCAAAACTGGAGCGTCTGGAAGAGACCCACGCCACCAGGAGGAGAACATGCAAACTCCACACACACACAAGGCCAGGAACAAAATTCAAACGCCCAACAGAGGGGTTTTGTTTTTAATAACTTTGCTGTACATTTTTAAGCCATTGTTCATGATTCATAGGCAAGGGCACATGTTCGGAAAAGATAGATAGATAAATAAATAAATAAATAAATAAATAAATAAACCAACTTTACCTAAAGGTTTTTAAATTCTAGTATTATCCTCACATTGGCACTTTTAGGTTAAAGGGCTACTGTTATCAAATGCCTTGCTTTATGTTATGTTGTTCCACAAGGAATAGATTTGTTACCCAGATGACTGAATGTGTTTTTTCTGATCCAGACTTTTCCTGTAGTGTGTATCAGATCAGTATCATGGAATTTCAGCATTAGTGCCATTTTAGTTGTATTTAACATTTGCAGAAAAAAAAGCCATCTGGACCATTTTGGTGGTCATTATAGATCAACCCTTTCTCTGGTTTTCCAACAGTCACTAGAACATACACACACACACACACAGACACACACACAATGGAATGTGTGATAAAATCTTATACTCACAGTTGTCTGGAATGTGGATGGCAGCATGGCCTGGTCCAGGAGTGAGGGTCAGCTGGAGGAGGAGGACACAGAGGAAAGGGAGTGGAGGAGGCATACGGCGCCCCCTGCTGCCCACCTGCTGTTGTGACGTGGTAGGCATTGCTCAGTGTCCCATCAAAGCTGCACCTGCTTCCAGGCTCAATCACACTGTGAGCACAGCCTCTGACCGGCAGCCCACACACTGACAGGCAACTCCCTTCTCTCTCTCTCTCTCTCTCGTCCTTCTGTTTCACTGGCCCTGTTTATCCTCTCAGTGTCCTCTCAGCTTCTCTCTCCCTCACAGGCTCTGTTTCTTCTTTCTGCCCTCTCTCACTCTCTCTCTCTCTCTCTCTCTTCCTTGCTTGCTTGTTCACAGGTCCACGCCCTCCTGCTGTCTTCTCACTGCAAAAGAAAAAAGGGGAGGGGGGGTGTGAAAGGTGGAGAAAAAATAGAGGCTTGCCACACTTGTCAGAGGAAAAGAAAAATGACTCGGACCACCACATGGTCCAGAAGAGAGCCAGCGAGAAGACAAAGAGCAGGAGGAGATCATGCCAACAGGACATGTGGTCATTAGGCCTCAGCTGAGTCAAAGTAGGTCAGAATATAATTTCTATAACAGTTTTTAATCAGCACTAATAAAGCCAGACGTGTAGTTCAGGTTAAAGGTGGTTAATTTGGAAAACAAATAATATCACAACTCATATGCATATGTACCACAATATTTAATTTTTTCTGATTAATGACTAACTATGAGTACACATTTTATTTCAACATAATAATAATCAACTAAACCATTCCTAAATGTGCCCAAAGCATAAAACATGCGGATTAAAATAAAGAAATATCATAATGGATGTAATTTTATTTTTGTAATTTAGCTAACAAATGAAATGAAATGAAACAAAATAAGATCCTTTAGTACTTGACTGATATTTAGTCAGTGACTTGTTCAGTACATTCAGTTACTACAGAGGTTTGCAGAATGTTTGCAAAAATAAAAGTTGGCCGATCTCCTGGGTGGATAACTCGCTTCTAGTGAGTGGCTGAAGAAGCTCATGTTAGGCAATGGTAAATAAAAACAGACTGACCCAAAACATTGGGAATAACTGTGTATTGTTGTTGTGTTAGTAATGTCAAAAGTACATAATGGTTTAGGTTCTTGTTTTTTAGATTTCCCCATAAAAAGCAGTTAACCCAATGAGCTAAAGTACAGTGAGGTACAGCAGATTAGTGTTGGCAGAAATCATCATTATAACAGTGGATAAACAAATGCTGTTTATAAAGTGAGGGTTTCTTCATCAAAGTATATCCACTTAAAAGCAAGGACCAATAATGTCCCAGTAGGACACTGCCCAGAGGGTCACACTGCCTCCTCTGCCTTAACTTTTCCCATAATACATGCTGGTGGAATCTCTTTGCTGGGTGAGCGGCTCACACACAACCAGCTGTCCACACGATGTAAAAGAAAACAAGGAATGCAAGAGAAAACCGATCTCTTCATACTCAAACAAACCCAAAAGACCTGCCGTTGGAGATACTCTTACCCAGACATCTCACCATCACAATATGGACCTTGACAAAGTTTGCTCAGATTCTTATGCTTGTCTATTTTTCCTGTCTCCAACACAACTGAGAACGAACTGTTCACTTGCTGCCAAATATATTCCACACCTTAACAGGTGCCACAATAATGTATGTTACACAATAATGAATGTTATGAATGAAAGGAACACAATAATTAATGTTATTCTCCTCATCTGTCAGTGATTTTAATATTATGGGTGTTTGGTGCCATAAAAAAGTATTTCCTCTATTTTCTTGAATGTTTGGCAGATGCTTATAATAAATGATTAAATGTTTCTCCAGAACAATTGACTATTAGTCCATAGAACATAATTTCAAAAGACTTGGAACTATTTTTTGTCGAAGTGAAATGAGCCTCTGTGTTTTTATTAGTTAGTTAAAATTGTTTTTGCCTCGCAACTCTGTCTTGCATGCTATTGTGGCAGATCTCTTTTCAATGGTGGAATCATTAATGTTGACCTCTGCTGACGAAAATGAGGTTTGCAGTTTGTTTATCTGGGTTCATAACTTTCATAACTTGCTGGAAGGACTGCTGTTATACTCTATAACTTTTGGCAGGCCACCACCACTATTCCATGTTTCTCCATTAGGAGATAAAGGCACTGTTTGTGGTTCAAATGGAGTATCAGAGTCTTAGAAATGACTTAGCAACCATTTCCATATATTTCTTTATCATCTCCTTAGTTCCCATAATGATCACAGTATACTGTGCTGCTTCTTGAGACTACTTTGCATTGCTAAAGAGAGATTGTATTTAAGTGTGGTTTAGATTCTACAGGGCTGGTAGTAATCGAGCCTTGTGATGTGTTTTGTCTTACGGATCCCGATAATTCTAAATTTGGTCAATTGGTTGACTGAGTAAGGGGCCATTCATTTTTCACACAGGGCCAACTGGTGTTAAATAACTCATTCAACAGGTGACATGATAATTAAAAGCTGTGTTTTATTTAATTTTTTTATTTTTGCCATTTATTCAGTTTTTTGTGAAAACCTAAAACAAGTAAGTTGACACATATCAAAAAATAGAATAAAACAGGGTAAATACTGTTTTATATCAGTGTCTAGTCCTTCATAATAATTCTTATTATGTCTAGTCCTAGATTTCACAACATTTCCAAAGGGGGCGGGGGGTCTCCACTGAAAGGATAATATGGTCCAGGACTGGGTGCATTCTCTGTCCAGAAAACTGACCCATAGTGATTTTAGTCTTGAGTGTAAGATTGTGATAATCTTATAAACTGTGATGAAAGGTTAGGTAATCATTTTGAAATTACATTTGAAGGTGAGAGCAAGCCCACAAAAATGCACCTCATCAAATAAACATAATCCCTCTGAGCGAAAGCTGAAGACATTCTCACTATAAAGATTGCTCAGTTAAACACAAAGTGACCACCGTCATTAAGGAGATAACATGAAGGAGAGAAATACAGGGAAAAGACTGAGCAGTGGCCTGGTCTGGAGTGTCTGAAGTGGGCTTTTATGAGTGTGAAGATAAGCACCTATTAGAGATGGTATCAGTCATGCTGCAGGGGTGAAGGCCCCTCTCCAGGAACAGTCCAGGCCTGCCAATTCACAGCAGATACACACACACACACACACACCACATGTTCACGCTGAATGTACTGCTCTCTTTATTGACGTTATCATGCCAGCTAACGCTCCTCTTTCTTCTCCAGCCTTGATCACAAATACACACAAAAGAAGCTCCCCTGAGGAACACATACACAAACAGAGAGAGGGGGGGGGAGACGAGAGAGAGAGAAACACACAGAAAATAAAGAAAGAACAAGGAAAACATAGAGAGACAAATACTGAGAGAGAGAGAGAGAGAGAGAGAGAGAGAGAGAGAGAGAGAGAGAGAGAGAGAGAGAGAGAGAGAGAGAGAGAGAGTACACTGGGAAAAAGAAAGACGGCAACAGAATAAGGGAAGAGAGATAGACAGAGACACACAAACAGACACAGAAAGGAAATACAGATCAAGGAAAGGAGACAGAGAGAGAGAGAGAGAGAGAGAGAGAGAGAGGAGAGAGAGAGGAGAGAGAAAATAGTAAAAATAGTAAAGAAGAGGAGAGAAAGAGGGAGATCGGCAGAGGGAGATGGAGAAAGGGGGAGTGTTGAATGGAAGGAGGGGCAGGGATGGGATGGTTTCTGGCAGGTGGGCTGCAGGTCTGAAGCAGCAGGAATCTAAGGGAACTCCGCTGTAACCTGGCAGTGTCAGGCACCAGGCAACGGAGCCGAGCGACCTTGGAGAGCAGCGGAAGGTTGAGAGTACAGAAGAACTGCGCAAACACAGCAAGACAAAAAAAGAAGGAGACATTCCTTTTTTTTCTGCCAGAGTTACCATTTCCCGGACTGCTGTTCCTGTGAGGTCGACACTTTGAGCCATGCATGGTTCATTAGCGCTGTTTTGACACTATTTGGAACAGCATGTGTGAGACACACCAGAGGATGTGATAATGCTGAAGGAAGGTCACGTCTCAAAGATGATAGAAATTAGTTGGGTCACCGAGCACATCTTGGCCCTGCACGCCCCCCACCCGCCCCCACCACCCAGCTCTGAGAGAAACAGAGGACAGAGAGAGAAAATGAGAAACAGAGAAAGAGAAAAAAACAGCAAACGAGAGAAATTACAGAGGGGGTTATGGATAAAAGACAAAGACAATGACAATGAGTGAGAGGGGGGGCTGGATGAGTGGAAAAGAGAATGGCAGTAAGAAAAGAGAGAAGAAAAAAGTAGAAATGAGCAAGTGAGAGAGAGAGGGTTATAGAGAGAGAGTCAGAGAAGAGAAAGTGGGGGAATGGATAAGAGAAAAAGAGAAAAACTGGCACATGGGAGACAGAAAGAGAAAGAGAGAGTGGATGCGAGAGAAAGAGAATGGCAGTAAGAAAAAAGAGAGAGGTATATGTGGGGGTTACTGAAGGTGAAAACATAACCTGCTTAACCATACATCTACTTCTCCAACCTCTTGCCCACTCTCCTCTCCTCCTCTCGTCTCTCCATCCCTCCTCTCTCACTCTCTACTCTCTGAGCTGGATCTGGTGCACTGTTGCTGACTGATCAGAGAACTGCTCACAGAGGGGAGGCGGCAGCCAATTACAGGCCGGCCGAGCCTCTTCTGGCCTTTAACAAATGCCACTGAAAGAGGATGAATCGAGCCGCACTGTGCAGGGTATTTAGTGAGCTGCGGGGATACAAGGGTGTGTGATAACGCACCGCTCCCTCAGCAGAGTTCAGCAGTTTGAGAGTGTAGCTGGATTAGCCCAGTCACATACCACCCCAGAGAGAGCCACCTGCCAATCAAACCCTCGCCCAGCAACGCATGATCAAACAGCGGCCGGTAACTAGGTGACCAAACCAAGCGTGACATGCTCACAGACAGGCAGTGAATGAAAACAGAATAATGAAGGTAAAGAGATGAGCAGAAAAACATGTAGGGGCAGGTTCCCGTGCAGCGAGAGTGTCATTCTATATTAAACCTCTGTTTAAAACTGAACAGAATGAAATACACACCATTTAACATATATTGATGACTGATACATGTAAAATGTACCTTATAAAAAAAAAAAAAAGTTCATAAAAAATAATTTAAAAAAAGCTATTCAGACCAAGTATGATCTAAACAAATGAGCACTTGGGCTGATCATTTATATTTGCAAATATAGCAATAATTTAAATGTGTCAGTATTAGGATACTTATAAATTATTCATTTATTTATTTAAACCATTCCCTTTCTACAACCTAAAATCTATGATTAACTCAAAAATGTGTGCCTATTATAATTATTAAAATTATTACAACACAATTAGGCACTATACAAACAGATTTAATTCAACGGATGAGCTACACACACACTATGAACATCACTTGGAAGGATTACATAAAGATACATTAGAAGCCACCCAATTGGCTACTAAATGGCAATAATATTACCAACAAACTACAGGTTATATGTCTACAGCAGTGAAATGTGGTTTCTGTATCTGAATCACAATATACATTTGTCTAATTTGATTTTTATTGTCTATTCCTTGCAAAAAGCTGCTAAAAACTGCCTTATTCTTGTCCACCTTCTTTTAAATATATGTCCTTCCAGCACTCTTTTAATCTTCTTTTATTGGCTTTCTATATATTCTTTTATTTCTTTTATTATTTTTTGTATTTCCTACTATTGTAATGTTTAATTATTTTATTCTATTCCTGTATAGTACATTTAACGACCTTTATTATAATGGGCTATATAAATAAACTTGACTTCATTGTGAAAGAAGAGGATGAAGCATTGAAGACTGAATGGATGGTTACATGTGTTTATGCGCATGATTTATAGCTATGAATATAAAAAGGACTTAATTTGCTGCTTAGTTTCTATATATGGACTGGGGAGTGAGCAGCGTGTTTTGAAATAATGTTTAATCAACATGTCACACGTGTTTAAAAAAAGCAGAGATGCCTATGATATGGAGCCTTTAAGTGAGAGGTACAGATAAGAGTGTGGTCAGGCTGTCACCAGCACTGATGGAGGAGATTGACACAATGATCAGGGCTTTAGAGCTCTTAGACCTGCCCCACAGTTGTCAGTAATAGCATCTAAAGCCTGTTTGCTGCCTCATTGGCTCAGGTCAGAGGACAAACAGGCAAGGCCAGCTGCAGCTGTGTGGCTCCGTGGTCCACCCTGCACTTTGTACTGAGCAGAAGTCGCATATCTTACTCAGAGCAATGAACCACAGAACAGCAATCTGCTCACTCCTACACAAAGACATTGAGTCATATGCCAAAACTGACTAGTATCAAGTTTCAGAACACACTGGAAGCGTTTAATTATCTCTGCGCAACAAAGCATGGCGTCAGCAACTCAGCCGTTCGCTTATCAATTAAAAGTGAATCACAGCGTGTAGACATACAAACAAAGTATCACCAAGAGCCCAATTTGTAACACTGTTAATTTCGTTTGTATCGCAGATTCCTCAAGATCACAGTGACGTCCTTGCTCCAGCTCTGAAAAGGAGATGTAAATTAGCATTTAAGAACACTCAGTGTGAGCAAATTGTAGCCTCCGAAGGCTCTGTGGGACATGACAGGCTTTCAGAGATGCATTTTAATGACCCTCTCACTTAAGTCGGGGGAGAGAGACAGCAACAGGAGAGGCCCCTGCGGACTCCACAACACTCTCCCACCATATCTCCCAGCTCCATCATATCAGTCGTTTTTCCATAATTACATCCCTTTTCCTTGGCCTGACATTTGATTTCCCTCTTTTACATTTCCACTGCATAAAACTGAGCTGCACAAATATCTAAGTACTTTTGAACCATTTCTATTGGCCTGTCCCTCAATAAATGTACACATTATGCATAAATATTTAAAAAATGATAAATAATTTAAAAAGAGGATATGCTATTCTGTTCCGACAGCAACAGAACTCTCATGCTCCTCCTAGTGAACAATGATGTCTCTTTAACATTCCTGTCTTCCACATTTTCCCCCCGACTATAGCTAGTGCTGGGCTATGCTGGTATAATTCTAAATCTAATATACGCCGGTACAATTAAAAGCAAAATGGTCAGCAAAGACCCACTCACACAGTATTGTATGTGTTAATCAGAAAGAAACCAAATTTCCAAGTTTTTTAAAGTCTGCAGTAATGAACCTACACAGTTTAGGTTCTCTATCAAAACAATATTGTTTTGTGACATCATGTATTGCAGGCCACTATAAACAATATATTATATCTATCCATGCAGTTATCCATCCACCAATATCATCACGTTTTGGGTGTGGCCGTACAGCATCAAACAGCTTTACAGTTTTAACCCTGATGTTCCTGTGTTCGGGGGACGCATGTCTGCGGGCTGTGTCCTGTCGTGCCTCCTCTTTAAATATTTACCACCTCCAGCTGTGAGGATGTGTGTCAGAGGGAGGAGAGAGGGTAAAGATGGGGGGAAAAATAAATGAATATGTGTGTGCCCTCCACCCTTGGAGCCCTCCCTAAGGGCCTGTCTGTCTGGAAAAGCAAAAGAACACAGAAAGACAGAAAAGACAGAGGGAGAGAGAGAGAGAGAGAGGGGTAGACATACAGATAGACATGCACAAGACAGACAGAAAAAGAGTGATAGGCACAAATAGATAAATAGAGACAGAATGATAGAAAGCGAGATGGTGAGGGAGAGAGGGAGGAAGAAGTAAAGAGTGAAGAGGTGAAGAGAAAAATAGACAATTAGATGGCACTTACTGAGAGAGGAGGAGGAGGAAAAGAGGTGGAGGAAGAAGTGATTGAAGGTAATGAGAAAAGGAGGAGTGGTGTCAGAGGACATGGCAACGTGGAGGGGGGCTTGTAATTCACATAGACCCCCTACAGGGTAAATTATTTATAGTTTTCCCCTCTCTGTCTGTACGGTTTGCCCTGAATTTACCTAAATTCATAATTCATATTCCTGCGTTCACCATATATTTGGTTTGGTGCCAGACTGGCCTGCCTCGTGTCTGTGCAGTAGATTTAACTGTCTGTCTCCGTCTGTCTGAGCGTCTTCCTGGATGACACCATCTCTTATGCATAAGCCTGTGGCACTAAGATCCAAGTGTGGAGGATTAAAGCTTGTAATGAGAAGCAGAAATAAACACACCACAACCATGTAAAATTAAAGATGGGTAATAGGGTACTTAAATGTATATGGTGCATGAGAAATGTATCTCCAAATTCCATTTTTTATCCAAAACCAGCAAAAATAACAGCACATGTAAAAAAAAAGACTATGATTTTTTACATTACAAAATAAACATATATTGCATAACAACATAGTAGCTCATACATAGTAACAAAACAGCTCTCGATTTTATTTATACAGATTCAATTTTCATTCAATCTAATGGTGAAACTACAGCAGACTACAGACTCTTGAGTTAAAAATATTATTCTACAGCGCACTGGGCTAAGTAGGTTGGAAGCTTGGTGTGTGCAAGATGGTAATATTTATTGTCATCATGGTGGATTGTGTCAAAACAACATTTTCTGAGCATGAATATATATTCATTATAATAGTCTCATTCATTTGAATAAAATTTTGGTTACATGCTGGAAAGCTTGTCCAACCTTAATTAACTAAAGAATGTGTTTGTAGCGAGAACATGACACATTAAGATGTTTACTTAAAATGACTCGTAAAATGACCCACAACAGGCTCAAAAACAGCCCATTGTTACTGAATTTATCATGATAACATCTGGTCCCTCACGGGAAGAAATGACTTTCACTAATCTACTCCTAGAAGCCTCACTCTTACAACACAGTGTACTGGATTACATGAGGTCCATAACCATCTAGTTTATCTCATTACGTGGAGGCATTATGGGAGAAAGCAGCAAAGCAGCAATTATTGGGGCAGATAAAAAGTCAATATGCCATTGAAGCTTTCGCTACAGCCGCCTTTAAAGCATGTGTGTGTGCATTACTGCGCCTACACTGTTGAGCTTTACAAAACAGTCATTTGAGCTGCTATTTCCCTTCATCTTTTTTACTCTACTCTACACTCTTAATCCCCCCGACATGTTGCACTTTAGGCAAAGCTTTTTTCACCTCACTCTCTCTCTCTTCCTTGTTCTCTCCTCTCCATTCTGCTCTCGGACGCAATAAAGTGCACCCTGATTGACAGCAGGCAATTTTTTTTCTGCCTTATTGACTGAACATCATATGTTGGATATCCCAGAGCTCGCTTTGTGTCTTCCTAAAGGCCTGTGATGTGGGCGGACAGCTTTGGAGCTCCTCCAAGCCACCTGAGATCTGACCTGCATCAGGAGTGCCGGAACAATGCTCTAACAGAGCACATCAACAACTCTGAGAGCAGCCAGGGCTATTAGGGGTGTAATGATGCACAAATTTCAAGATACAATATGTTTTGTTGATTTTAGATTGAGATATAATACATTGTCTATAAAGAAGAGAAAAGAAAAGGAAATTAGTTTTGTTTTTATTTTTTCAGTTGAAGCCAAAACAAGTCTGTGTAATTAAAATGGCCCCTTACAGTCACAAGTGAACACACCCAAACCGGTCACATGATTGCAGCCATCACAGCATAAAATCTATTCAAACGTGCGACAGGGAAAGTCATACAACCCCCAGGATAGTATGGTGTTTTTTATGTGAACTGTGCCTGATTCTCACTTCTGTTGTATTGAGTGCATGAAATATTGTGAAAATGAAGTAGGCTACATATTTCTTGCTCGAAGTGAAATACTAGCCTAAATTCACTCATTCATACAATCAGAGGTGGAAAGTAACGAATTTACTCATGTTACTGTTACTAAGTAGTTTTTGTGAGTAATTTGTAATTTACATTGGAAAACCCCTCGTTACGCTCTTAGTGTGTGCTTAGTCATGCTCTTAGAGCCAAAGCTTTTTAGTGAAGCAGAAAAGCCGACTCCCAACAAGTAAGAGCTGGCTCCCCACGTTTTATCCTTTTGCCGCTTAGCTCTCGCTCTCAGTGGCTCAGCTCTGCTCTGGACAAAACTTTGTTTTGATTGGCAACCTGACAACAGGGTCTTTCTACCTGTTTAAACTGCTTTGCAAACAAAAACTATAAGGGATCAAATTTCCCTTTGGGATGAATAAAGTACCTACACTGCCCTCCATAATAATTGGCACCCCTGGTTAAGATGTGTTAAAAGCCTTAAAATATAGTCAATTTTTATTGCAGAAGCATACTCTCACACTGAAAATTGTAGAAAAATGTAACCTTCAACTTCAAGTGAATTT
>JBBPDB010000134.1:23989398-24004762 GCA_037974465.1 Brachypetersius altus
TACACTGTATGTATATATACAGTACAGTATGTGTGTGTGTGTGTGTGTGTGTGTATTTGAGTGGAAAGTACCCATGTGTAATAGTAGTATGTCCCACTGAAGCTGGAAAAAAGGACTTTAGCTCTTTAGCTCAAGGCAGATTATCCCCGTTTTCCCTTTGGTTTTCATATATAGTCAGGATAGTCACAAAAACGTACACAACCAAACACACGTACACAGATACAAACCATCAGTGGTTCAAATAGCAAAGGTAATAGAGTGGCAAGTGAAATCGGTTGAAAGTGATTTGACTGCCATTCAAATGTTCAAATGGCTCTGTGGATGTAGTGAGGGAGCAGGATCATGCTGGCTGAGATAGAGTACATTGGAAAAATGAAGCAAGCATCTTGCAATCCTCCATACTGCGTGTGTTGGCAAATCCTCAGCAGTATCATCAGAGGGTTTGTTGCAGAGGAGGAGTGCACTACAAGGCCGATATGCCGTAGACTGTGCTACGCTGCATCTCAATGGCCTGGATGCAAGCAAGGTGTCAGCACTGGCCTGGCTGCCTCTTTTTCACCCCAATCACCATGACAACCCCCTGACTCCAGCAGCATGAAGCTCCGCTCCTCCTTCCCCCATCCCCCACTTCATCTCTCGGCTCCTTTTTTCCATCCTTTAGCTCTAGCTGTGCATCTGTCGCTAATTTCTCCCTGGCACAACTCCCTCTTCCTATTTTTTCTCTCATCTGCTGCATCAATCTTAGTTATAATGTTTTAAAGTTAGCTGGACAGAGAAACCTTGTAAAATGTATATCACACTCTTCTCTCTCTCTTACACACAAATGCCTCTTCCTTCCTTGCAGTTTTGCACCATCGCCCCTGTAGTACTTTATCACTTACATGGGTTCAGAATGTATGTGCACACACCAGGGGCAGAGGTTGGTTTGGATTATTGAAGTACATGACAGGACACAGGGGTTAGGTACAAGCTACCCAAACCGAATAAAGCCTACAATAACCAACTGACCATGTAAGCATAGAAACGCAATCTAGAATAATATAATTTGATAGTATTTTATAGCATTTTTCCCACCAGTTAGCTATTTCTTTTGATTTGTCCCTTTTCTACCTCAGCAAGCTATTTTGCCATTCCCATTGTAGCTACACAGGCAATTTTAGTTAACTTATGCTGCTACCCACACCAGCTGATTTTACACATTATATTAATAATCGGTAATTAAATGGAAAACAATGTGTTATTTATTTGTAATTTATAGGAATAAAGAATGAAAGCCTGGCATGCCCTGGTGTTAAGAGAGGAGAGTAGATTAGGCAGATCTTCAAAAATAGAGAACTTCAAAAAGAGCCACTTTTGTCTCTGCATCAATGCTTAGTTATTGATCAGCCTCAATCTTCATGCTGGATCCTGTCAGTTTTAATCTTCTGTAAGACCTTCAGAGCATGTTGGCATCTACTGCTTTGCTGTAGCCCATTCACTTAGCCCCTAAATGTGTGAGGGAACGACTTCACCCCAGTGACAAATCCAATCACGCCTAATAGAAGGAATTGTGGAACCCCATTTTAGTCGCGGCTGGTTCTGCCATTTCAACAGCGTCTGATACAGCCTCATCAAAGACGAGGTGCTATCTCTCACCAGCAGCTCCGCCTCCGAGCGGCTGAAGACAGGCCTGAACATCACACAGCATCACACATCTCCGCAGCTGACATCAAGCACATGCGGTGCATTCAACTAATCAAAGCAAATGTTCCTCAGTCAAAATTAACTGTTGAGTGACCACATCTGGAACCATAGTACAGTCGATTTCTCCTCGTTTCCTGATTCTCTCACACCAGTGCAACACACCCTACCACGTTTGTGTCAATTTCCTTAAATAATAGGTGGCCCTGTGGTGGTCCCTATCCATGAAGTGATCATTTTGTCAACTATGACTACTGTTTCAAAAAATTGCACACTGTTTTTTACAAAATATACAAAATACTGTATGTACAAAATATGTACCTGATAAACCATAAACCACACACACACACATACAGGCTAAATAGCTGTTTAGAGCATGTTCTTCCATATTGTTAATGTGAGGACACTGTGCCCTTTCGTCCTCCCTCCTCCTTTGCTTTTGCTCTTTCTGAGTACGGCCTCCTGAAGGCGTCCCAGCTGTGGCCTCAGCTCTCCCCCACTCTCTTTCTCTCTCTCTCTTCTCTCTTTCTCACTCTCCCTCCCTCCCTCCCTCTCTCTCTCTCTTTTTCTCTCTCTCCTTCCCTCCCTCTCTCTCTCTTCTCTCTTTCTCTCTCCTTCTCCACACTGATGAGAGATGACAGCAGTAGTTGGCCCTGATTCCTGACTGTGCCAGAGTAAAGCACACACAGGGGGAAATGGACAGAAAGAGGGTGTGTTAGAGACAGAAAGAGAGGATGCACATGGAAGGAAGGAGAGAGTAAGAAAGAGAAAACAACAGAAAAAGCACAGAAAACAGAGACATAGATAAGGCATGAGAAAGAAAGAAAAAAGAAAGAAAGGTAGAGAGAGAAGAGAGAGAAAGAGAGAGAAGTCACAAAGAAAGAGAACAAAATAAGGTAAGAGTTAAAGGTGCAAGTGAATGAAAAGGTGAAAGAATGAGAGTGAGTGACGGAGGGAGAGGCCATTGGATTGATGTTTCTCTGCAGCTACAGAATCAGCTGAAATGCTATAGAGTTTGGGTAAATTCTTCATACACACACTGTATACACATAGGGCAGATGAGAGAGAGAGAGAGAGAGAGAGAGAGAGGGAGAGAGAGAAAGACAGAGAGACAGAGAGAGCAGCAGTGTAACCACTCCCAAACTCAATTATGGAACCATGATGGCGTGTGTAATTCATTCTGGTTCAGAGTGCCCAGACAGGACAGGTCAGCATGTCCTACACACAGCCAACCTGCTCTCTGCTAAATGAGGTTACAGCACGCTCATTACCAAAATCACTACTGATCAAGTTGCCAACTTGGTGGTAATGTTAGACACGGTAACATGGTAATAGTAATAAGCAGTTGCTGAATTGGGAGCCATATTCAAGGGAGAGGCCTTTTTAGGTATCTTCTAATCATGAAGCTCTCAAACAAGGATAGAATTACACTTTCAGTCAATTTGGCCTTAATGATGTAAATGAAAATTGAAATCTGGTCCCAGGATGTGTGTATCTTCTTTATTCCAGTTGGAAAAGCGTTCCAGGTGGCTCATCAAAAGGATCAAGAGTGAGATATCAATGGAGGGCAGGTACTTTCTATAGTATTTACTTCATTATATATGTGTCTTTTTGTTTTTTCTGATGCCTTTTCACTCAGAAAAGTAAAGAAAAATCATATAACATTTGACTGATTAGATTTCAGATTTTTTTATTGCCATTGTAGAGCATATAAAGTTCAGTGCACTCACTTAAGACATGAGATACAGAGCGAGGGTTAGGACATGAGGGAAAAAGAAAGAAAGGTAGAGAGAGCAGGTACAGATGAAGAAGGAACAAAACAACATAGACAATAACAGTAATTTCTCAGTGCTTAGAAAGTAGCAGAAGAGAAACCAACACACTTGCAGTAGAACAGAAGGAAATGGGCAGTCGCCTTGGGAATTTAAAGCATGTATTTCGAGATCACGTTTTGTCTGTTCTTTCAAAAGTACAAGGCAGTGTGTCAAAAGCTATTGTTCATGGTAATTAGGGTCTGCATGCTACACATACGGTAGATAGAGATTAGTTTAAAAACATCCACTTCAATCCTCCCTCCAACCGAGCTCTAGTAATAGGGGCAGATTTATTTTAGAAAGACCTGTTCTGTGTAGATGAAGGAGGGCCTGCAGTGGGAATGGTTTTCAATAGCCTGAGAGACAGACTATGTGCACATTAGAGACAGCAGTAATGGCTTCCGTGTCATAAGAATTTACACTTCATTGTGGTTCCTTTACACTGCAGAATGGGAGAAGAAAGGCATGCCTAATCCCTGTGAGTACAGCAGACAGGTGCTTCCGCCGCACTCCGCCGCAGGAGGAGCATCGCCAGCCGGGTGTGAGGCTAAATAAGAAATTTGCAGCATGAAGAAAGGAGCTAGAAAGACGAGTGTTTATGACAATGTACGCAGCGCTCGCCAAGGCCTGTTAGCCTGGGGTGAGGCTCCCTCCCTCACACCGTGTAAATGTTGTGAATGTCCTGCTCTACACTGTTTTCATGCAGAAACAATGCACTTTAATTAGTCTCTGTCAGAGGTGAACGAGGATAGGACTGTTCAGGATGCAGCAGGAGATTTGTATGCTGGAGGAGACACTGTGTGTGCGTGCTTTCACGACAGGTGGGCGTGCGTGTCTGGGCACAGCGAGTCATTGTTTGTCACCATCATTTGTGACATTTTAATAGCTGCGGGCGTCATCGCTTGCTTTCTCCTTGCTTATATATATATAATATACACACACGTTGCCACTTTATCTTTCTTGCTTTGAGCCTTGTCACTCTATTTCTGAAGAAATCATTTTTCAGTTTATCTTTTCCCCATAAATAAAATATATTGCATGCATTCATGCTCCGCCCACGCCTGCATCCTTTCAGAATGTGTATCTCTACTAAGACATTTTTCCTTCAGTTAGTTTGTGTTTAGAATCTGTTAAAATGGTAGACAAATATGTAATATAGACTTCAGCCAATTCACAACCAATCAGGGGCCACTTAATAAATGAGCTGTAACATAGAACAGCATTTCTTGAATGAGGAGATCAGAAGGTCAGCAATAGCCGAAGGGAAAAGCCAGCAAAATGGTCAAAGTTCTGGTGGGGCAGGTGAATGTGGGGGGTCAGGGGGGCCCAGAGACTCTTATTGTCAACAATAGCTTGAGTAATTTGAAAGTTTTAGAACGACTGAGCTAAAACACTACGTATGCAAGTCTAAACTCTAAACTAGAATAGACTTCTCATCATGCTGTAGTTGGCATCATGCCCATATATGGATCGAAGTAAATTTGTCCATGGAGACATCTTTATTACCACTATTGCACCCTGTGGTGAACAAAAACATCATGCTAATGTATGTTTCCTCTCCCAAATGTCTGTATCTGTATGTTGGACCAATGAACGGATATCACAAGACCAGCAACCTGACCAAAATACCCTACCCAACCTAGTAAGCTTTGTCAAAAAGGGATATTAGGAGGCTCCGGCAGCAGTGGGCTGCAGTTTGACAAGCTGATGTTTCAACCGTTAAAGTTTAACAAAAGACTGTTAGGCTGTTTATATTCATATTTCAGCTTCTTAATGCCCTTATAATTGAGAGAATCCAGTGACAATCGAGAAGAAAACAGGAGAAAGCGTTTTGGGTAAGGACATTTTTTTGTTTACCACAGTGTGTGATGGAGGTCATTTTTAAAAAATGGAAAACAGTTAGTACTAAAATTCACTTTTGCAGGTAGAGCAAGATAGGAAAAGTAAATTTAGGACAAAATTGTGCCGATGTAAAATATATTATTGGTGTAGAAATCAAGCACAAGTTTGAAATAAATTCAGTGCATCCCTTTTTTTTACTGCATTTTTTTTTCTTCCACACATGTTCAACCCCCATCCCCTATATCTCTGTTTAGCACCACTTCTCCATTCTCCATTCTAATCAGCACTCCATCTCATCTCTCTTTGGCTCTTTTGAAAAGAGATCATTTCCCCCAGACACTCACAATGAGCTTTCATTCTTTACTTAATGTTCACCCCATCCTCCACTCCTCCTGAAACCACACCCATTCTTTTAGGCCTGGGGTCATTCAATTGCATGATTGCCTCATTAAGCTTATTAGTGTTTTCCATCCTTCTATTGCTCTCTTGCCCTCCCTCTGTCTCTGTATCTTTACCTCCCAGTTTAGTGCTGGGCTGTAGTGATAAAATTTAAGATCACAGTACTTTCCAAATATACTGCAGTGTCACCGCATGAGATGGCTGAAGTTACCATTAATAAAGGAAATGAACTCAGGCTTCCTGCGCTCTGCTTCTCTACAAGAATGTCCTACAAACCTAACACAGCTTGTTGATTGATGGCGTGGATGGTTTTGTTCTGTGCTGCTCTTCTTAAAGGGCCCGTGTTATGGAAAAGGGAAAACATACAGTAAGCTTGTTGTAGTATGTAAACATTGATAAAATACAGTCCATGCAAGAAAAGTCGTGGGTAATCTCAACGTATATCAACCTTAAAGGTGCAGTAACAAAAAGAATCATGAATTAGTAAATAAAACTTAAACATCAAAAGTATGCATCAGGAGAAATGAAATACTATAACCAAAATGCAGAAACAAATGTATGGTCCATATTAAGGCTATTTAAATAAAACATGATATACTGATAGTGCTACTCAATAAATAAATATATAAATAAACATCTTCCAAATACTTTTTATGACTGTTTTGCTTCACTATCAGCGTGGCAGCAGGGGCATTGCATTTTTTTTAAAAACAGCTCGGAATACACCTGATCCAGATAATCCGCTCACTAACAGCCCCTTACTGGAAGTGGGAGTGTTGAAGCAGGGCAATGTGCAAGACAGTGGGCTTTCAGGACCGCTGTTTTAAAGAATGGCTTAAGAAAGCTTATTATGGATAAAATACTCATTACCTCTGAATACTCCTAAAAGTAATCAGTAATACCATTGTATACTGGTGGATTAGAATATACTACATATCTCCCTGCACTACCCGAGTTGGCTCCCTCGTTTATTCCAGCGCATCCTTGTTTTTGCCACCAGTCCAGGAGTTTACGTAACTCCCTCTCCTCTTGTCTATGCCCTTTCATCTCTCACAGCTTGCCACAGTCCGCGCATGTGTAAGAGAGAGGGAGCGAGACACTGTCTCTCAAGTTTGTTGCTGTTTATCTGCTTTTTTTTCCTCCCTCAAGTGTGTGTTGAAGAGAAGCTGAAGCTGTTTTTCCGCCAAGCCAGGCAGCAAGTCCTGCATAGCCGCCAGCAAAGCTGTGTGGAAACACACCATCATTATTATAGCCGGAAAATCCATCCTCCCAATACACAAACATACAACTGCTCACAGGCTCGATTCAGTTCATTTTACCTCCCACGTGCTGTAGTGTACTTCTTCAAACAAGTACAAAGTGAAATAACCGTGGTAATCAAGTGCACACACACATACACACACACACATATGCTAATGTACACACCTGAAAATACTAGCATGCAGAAGCCTTTGAGGGAGTGAGGAAAAGTGGTTCGGTAACACTGTTGTTGGTAATAAATCTGCAGTTGCTTGCACTGCTGCAAGCTTGGGCAAGAGGGAAATAAGATGTTAGTAAATAATTTAGCATTACATAAACATCGCAGATTCCTCTAGCAACAAAGAGCCAGCATTGGCAGTTGCTGTGCAATCAGTGGGCTGGGCAGGGCAGCTGCACAGAAGTGGGTGGTGTGGGATTCATACAGATCATTTTGATCTCTTCAGCACAAATACTGCGCCAAAACCACAATTAATGCATAACCGATTCAAATGTATTCAAACAGCTCTGCAGAAAAAATGACATCTGAAGTGTATGAATCACTCCATCATCATCAGTATTCTGATCCCCTACACTTTAGTCTCCATGCAGTAGTGGAGAGCTACGAGAGAGACATGCTGAAACACTTCTCCTTGTTCTGACTGGCCCGTGCACCCCTGGGCCCTGCAGCCAGGCTCTCAGCTGTAGGTTGGCTGCGGTGGAAAAATGGAGTAGGCACAGTAGGTGAGATTAAATTAGCTGAGTGTATAGGGATTACAGTCGCTAGCATGCTGATCCCCCCTCACTCACGCCCTAATCCAGCCGTAATGAATAGATCACATCTGACAGAGCTAGTACCACTCACACATACACACATACACAAAGAAAAAACACACACACATATTTCTGCACCCATATAGTCACCTGCCAGTCTCACTCACAGCATCCTAACATTCCCACAGTGCTTTTTCAGTACAGCACACACACACTCACTGGGGGCTCACAGGCATGGACCAATTTCACACAATCAGATCTCACCATGGGAATGAAAGTGGGAGCCATGTTTTTCATACTTATTAAGATCCTGTGTTTTCATATCAAAGTGTGACATGTAATCTTAGTAAAGAAATAGTACAGTCAAGAAAAACATTGCTAACATTGCTAACAATGACAACAAACAGCCACCATTATGCAAATGACATTATGCTAATTGGGTACTGCCAGAATGTACTCTTAGCCTCATTAGCATGCTTGATTAATATGACTGATTACTCAAAAGAATAGCTCAGTCAAAATACTCATGCTGCTAACAGTAAATGAAAATAAGCAGCCACTAATTAGCATTATGAAAAGGACATTATACCAATCGTGGGTACTAGCTTTCACTCCCTGTTAGCCACATTAGCATGCTTAGTCAGTAATGTATACCGTTTAATCTCATTACTTAAAGCAACAGTTTAGTCAAAAAAGGTTAACGATCATAACAACAAATGAAAACAATCAGTCTCCGGTTATGCAAATCATATTTTAGGCTAACTGGTGACTACTAGCTTCCACTCACTATTAGCTTTGTTTGATACGACATAATATTATTACTTGAAGATAGATAGATCGATAGATAGATCGATAGAAAGATCGATAGATAGATCGATAGACGGATAGATCGATAGACGGATAGATCGATAGATGGATAGATAGATAGATAGATAGATAGATAGATAGATAGATCGATAGATCGATAGATGGATAGACGGATAGATGGATAGATGGATAGATAGATAGATAGCTAGACGGATAGACGGATAGATCGATAGACGGATAGATGGATAGATGGATAGATAGATAGATAGATAGATAGATAGATAGATAGATAGATAGATAGATAGATAGATAGATAGATAGAAATACAGTAGAGACCAATAGTCAGGCAGGAAGTAACACCTCAATGACATCAGAGCAAGAAAAAAGAGCAGACATTGCACACAGTGTAAGGAGACAATTAAACAAGACAGAAACTCTACAGCACCTCATCACCCCTCCAGACAGCCTACAGCTCTCACCTGAGCAAGCTGTACATCCACAATCCAGCATTTGTAGTTTCTAGTGCAAAAGTGGCAATGTACAACGTGTTTTGTGATAACAAAATTTTACAATATACTTACAAAGTGGCTTCTGAATATATACATGATTACAGTATTAATCAGATTCTGATCAAGTTGCAAAGGTTAATGTGTATTGAAAAAAAGCATGAGAGGCAATTTCATAAATAATAACAGGAAAAGTTTTATAATAGCTGTCATAACAGCTGACTCAAAATTCACTGGGCTTTTCGAGAGAAAAGATGGAAGAATGAGAAGAACTCTAAGGTTAGCTACAGGTTTTTGTTTGGAAGAACATTCGATAGAATGGCCCACATAAGAAAATAATGGTGAAATTTACCATTATTCATCCTGAATGAAAATACACTACACAAAAGATTCTCTCTTCTACTTGGCAGTGAGAGCTGTCCCAATCCGTATGACACACAGAGGCTGTTTTAACATGTGCAGAAACTTTAATCTATTCAGAAAATCTGAAAAATAATGGAGTTTAGGGGAAATCCTCTCACTCATGACAAAGCTGCCTCACAACAGAGCACTCGGCACATGATACTGCTCGCGTTAGTCACTGGGGTTTGTGGGACAGAGCAGGGTTTCAGGCTAAGTTTAGTTCCTCATCAAGCTTATAATGACCCTTTCAGAGGAGATGAGTGAGTAGGAAAGACAAAGATGATTCACTGTGCCTTCACCACACAAAGACATCATTTCATTTCACCCAACAGAGGGAGGAAATGGGAGTCATAGATCCTGACCAGCACAGGGTCAAACACAAGAGTTTCCTTCTTCTGTCCATCTCTAATCTGTGTCCTTCATTTTTTGCTTCTTGCTGACGGTTGCACCTGTTTCCTTCACGTCTGAGAGGGCGTTTTGAAAGTTTTGGCCCATACTGTTCATATGACTTGGAGGGCCTGCAAATCAGCACTTTTCTGACAGATATAGAAATAAAAAAGGAAAAGTCAGCTCAGCTGGGTTTTCGGCCCAAGAGTTATAACGAGGCTTAGAAAACAGATGTTTTGATTGGCTGCCAAATTATGTCTGCTTTTCAAAGATTGGAACTGGGGGAGGGGAGTGGGGGTGACAGATTTAAAATGATTTCTGTCAATCCAATTAATTTCATCAGCATACTTAGAGCTGTCGACAGACGCACTTGAGAGATTGTTTTCATATTTATAGGCTTTGTCTGAGGGTTTAAGAGAGTTGCACAGTTTGCTTTCAGGAACCCATTACTTTGATTATGGTCTGAGCCTGTCGAGATGTTGAAAAAGCATACTTCTTGTTTAAAGGAGGAAAAAACCTTCAAGAGAAAAGGAAGTGTTGAAAGCCTGACAGATGCTCGCTACTTAAGCTAATGCCTCTGCATTAAGACTGACATTTAGTGTGGGCTTACAAATCAAATCACTCTATTGCTTTACTAGTTGTGCAGACTTTCCTCAAGCTTTTTGAACCTTCTGCCCTTTCCTGGCTCAGTCACACCCTATATGTCCTACAGATGCCCACCCATTAGTAACATTCTGCCTGGTGTGGCCTGCTAGGTGCCTGCTTTCTCAGATGGCCATTTCTGTTTACATCAGCCCTTCTCCTCTTCACCCATTCAATACCTGCGGCCCCGTCTCCATGCTACCGTCACCCCACTCCTATCAGTGTAATTGAAACCCCAGCATTTGCAGGCATTACGAATCTGTTCAGCCACTGCTCCCAAACCCATTTAGTTTGTACAGCAGAACTGCTTCAGTAAAGGACAACACATTTTCTGTTGGTTTTAACACAACCACCTCACTGAAGGGAATGCTCAAGCATTTTTAAACCTAATCTCCATCTGCTTCATACGTCACAGAGGAGTCCTTCTGTGTCTAAAAGCACTGACTAAATACACATTTAGATTTTATTAGCAAGTGTTGGGTGGTTGGACCGTCCAACTTGGACAAGCTTTACATTAGCATCAGTTTCATTCAGCATAACAATGCTAATCCCAATAACATTTGTTAACACTATGTCCAACACACATACCAAATAATATAATTCAATAACACACTGTAAATGTAGGCGTTACGCGCTTTTACATTTGTGGGTGGAGCAAATATGAACATCTACCCACTGGCCTCTACTGTAAATGTACTCAAGAGCAGGGCTGTGCAGAGACCTTTAGAGAAGCATGTGGGCAAATGAAGGTGAGAGGATGGTAATTTTGTTGACGGGGGAAGAGGGTTCAACAAATATTTTTGCTGGTGAGGGAGGTGAAACTCAACCAAGACAGTTTTTGTAGGCGGAGGCACTAGAAGTAGCCCTGACAGATATGGCACTATGCCCAAAGCCTCCCTCCCACAATCTCTGCTTGTGGCTGGTCGACAGTACAGTGAAATACAGTGCTGTTCAAAAGGCACCTAATTAATTATAATCAAAAATCTATTCAACTTTGCAGCGTTTTTAAACACTGCTCATCAATACTTCTGATTTATTCTAAAATCAGAATACATACAAATAAATAAAAAGTAGTGATTTAATGTATGATATAATGTTTTTGCTTCCAAATGTGTCCTTGAAAAAGCGAGGCTACTTGCAGTCATCATTAGTACTACTTGCAGTCATCATCCAATATCAGGGGCAGCTTTGTTATGTTGACCAGATGTGCAATCTGTACAATGTCTGCAGACGTTGATGAGAAATCTGGAACCAAACTTGCATTCTAGTTACTTTTTAACTGAATATTTATTCTAATTAAACATGCGAAAACACATTTATTTTCTAGTTAAGTAGATCTAGAAAGCATGATCAGGTATCCAAGATTTGTGCACAAGAATTATTTCCGTGATGATAGGGCTTATGATACATATGCAACATTTGGTGGAAAAACACTTATGATACATATGCAACACAAGCAGCATTTTCGGATGTGTTATGTAAGAATAATGTGTTGCGATGACAGTCTGTGTCTGAGACAGCAATGTGCTAAAATAGTAACAACACAAAAAGTGTGCTGTTAATGAACACATCAGTTATGAGAGTGATGTCGAGACAGTCTATTATCTGTGCATGGATAATTTAAGGAGGATGCTTGGAGGGATTTTTCTCCCCCTGCTGTGTGTGTGGCGGGGGAGAGGGATCCGACAGTGGTGGCACTGAAGCCCTCTGGCAATAACAGGTGGCTGCTGTGGAAGCTTGTGCGCCACACCACTTTTCCCTCGAGTTCCTCTGTAACTGGCATATTCGGAGCAGATGCTTCACTGAAAGCATCGTTTCTACACCAACCACACGTCATGCCTGTATGCTGATACCAAGTGGGCTGGTGGCAGGGGAGCGTGTCAAACCTCCTGCACTTGTTCTGGGAGGCAGATGCTAAATGTTTTTTTTGCCGTTTTTTTCTGCTTCACCACTCCCACTGCTGACGTCCCATCCCCCTCTGACCTCGCTCCCCTTCGCTGTCTCACTTCAGACGATATATTTAAGTGCACATATATTACCAGCCTGACGAAAAGCTTTGCCTGTCAAACGTGACCCCGCCCTGCTTCGTTCTCTTCCTTTCATCCCTCCTAAATCTCTCCTGCCTGTCCGTCTACCCGCCTAGGCATACAGCTCAATTAAAGTCTGCTGCAGGATCTTGTTTTGCCTAGCAGGGAGCTGATGTTTTCACACCACAGCTGGAGACACAGCAGAATGCGTTCTGACCCTAAAACAACAGTGTTTTGCAATGTCATCTCTATCTATCGCTTTTATAGCCTACAAGTGAGTAGCACACAATTGCTTGTACAGAAAATTCTTGTTCAATCAAAAGCACACATGGTAGACACCAATGGGCAGGTGCTGCAACATCTGCCGGCTGGCTTCTATAATAATAGTGTTTTAAGTCAACAGTCAACCAGTTTTCTGTACAGGGAAATTCTCAGTGGAGATTGACGGAATGCTACAGATGCAACAGATCTGTAGCAGGTTTTTCATTTAAAAAGGTATAAAACTGACAACTGGGGATAAATAAAGCATTGCACTGTATGGGTGAAGTTGCTTTGGCCTACAAACGCATGCATCCTTTGTGATAAGCCTTATTGATTAGCCTTGGGATGGTGTGCTAAAGAGGGACATGTATCACTGTCAAACACCTTTTATGGATTGTCGATTCTCATTGTAGACAGCGACAGGCACCTCTGCAAAGTTGCTGTGCAAATGAGAAATGAAGGCTGAATATATCTACCAAATATTTATAAAAGAAAGCTTTGTGTGCTGTAAAAAAGCTACACAGCCTGCGGCAGCTGTCACCTTTGTCATGGAGCTGATCGTTTGCAATCTGACCGTTGTGGACGAGACCCGCCCTGAATCACGCATGCTGGCGTTCTGCCAGGTAAGTGTGTTTAACAGCCACTGAAAAAAATGCAGGCCGCACCCGAGTCTCTCAATCTCTTGCTCTCTCCATCCTCTTGTATCCCCCTCTACCCCATTAAACTGCAGTTAGTAGCAGTTAGTTTGCTTTACTGCACACACCCTAGACCTGCACATTGGCTGCGGCAGCAGTCGCTGAAGTCCAGCGTTGTCCAGGGTACCACAACGGAACAGCACAATAATTATCAGTGGATAACACAATTAACTAGGGGGCATGGGGGAGGGAGAACGGATGGCTGGACATATGGAGGGAGAAATAAGTGTCCAAAAGACCACTTGAAACAGAAGGACACCATAGGCCAGTTTCCTGTATCTAGATAAAGACGATGGTTGGACTAAATGAGGTTTTCAAAAGGGAAAAGGAATTATATTGCAGTTTAGGTTTAGTCCATGAAAACGCAAATCCCAGAATAATAGGTAAGAAGAATGAAAAGCACACAGATCAGTAACTAGATGTGGTGAAGCATGCCTCAAAGCACTTAACAGCATGATAATGCCACGCTCAATCAGCTACAACAAACAAGCAAAATGATCTAGCCTCTGCCTCAGCGCTCAGCATTACTGTGTAGATAATATCATCAAACGCTTTTGCTATCAAGATGTCAGTATCAGGAACAAATGCACTCACCTAACTCTACAGCTGGAATATACAAGGCTGGAGGGAAGACTATTGCATTAATGATGAAAGAAGGAGACCCTGTTGCATGACTGCTCAGCTAAATCCTCCTGGAATACCTTTCTGCTCACAAGAAATGGCACACGAAGAATGGCAAAAGTTCAAGTACAAAATATTTACTTTGAGAAGGTTGCCGTAGACGGGTGGGAAAAAACGGCATTAGCTTCTCTTAATCCCTTGGGAAGTCTTACTCATTCATATGAGATGTAAATTCTTCATAGAAATTTGCCTTGGAAATCCGACCTGCTGATTCGATTTCTTTTCTGCTTACAAATGACCTACATTCACCTAAAGCCAATAACTGATGTTAAATACATTTATCAGTGCAGACACCACAAATCAACTGTATTCATGCCATATACTGTATCTGCTGTCATTTCATTGGAGGACTCTTGAGGAATTACCATTCCAACCTTCACAAGCTCATACCACACACTCCAGCCTGCACCTGCACACATCTGGCACTAAACAATATTGACATCTCTAATGCAAGTTCTGCTCTTACCTATGGCTTTAAGATGGCTTCAGGCTTCTTTCCTCCTTCAGGGTGTGTTTTTCCTTGCCCTCCCTCGTTCTCCCTGATGTGGAATCTTGAAATTCTTCCTCTCTATCAAACTGATTGTGGCCTGTGTGCGCTGATGCTGCAGTGATACAAAAACACACCCTCTCAGACTCTTTCTGCCTCCCTGTGTCTGATTGGCTGCTGGCTAGAGGTGACATCACCCTTTCTCTCCAGCTCCCTCACACTCATCCCCTCCCTCCCTCCCTCTCTCCCTGCCTGCTTCCCGCTCTCGCCCTCACTCACTCCCTCTGTTTTATGACCATTCCTTTATTGTCTTCATCCTCCATCCTTCTCTCCTCATTCCCTCACTAACCTCATCCCACCCCCCTCCCTTTTCAAAACATGTCCATAATGTGATCAGCCAGATCACTTTGATAAAGGGGGAAATGAACTCACACAGCGAGATGATGACAGAAGGAAGCTTTAGCTCTAGTACATTGGGGAATGTGTGCCATAAGTACATGGGATGCAGGCTATGATAATTAGCGCACTGTTATTGCTACATCTGCAGGGCTGCATTAAGGAAGCACTCTCCGTCTCTCCCTCTCTGGCACCGGGCTGCTGGAAAGAGTTTATACTGGAATAATCAGTGGCATGGGAGAGAGAAAGACAGAGAATGAAAGAAAGAATGAGAGAGAGAGGGTGAGTGAGAGAGAGAGAGAGAGAGAGAGAGAGAGAGAGAGAGAGA
>JBBPDB010000134.1:24009474-24086972 GCA_037974465.1 Brachypetersius altus
ATACTCAGACCGGCCCGTCTGGCACCAACAACCATGCCACGCTCAAAATTGCTTAAATCACCTCTTTCCCATTCTGATATTCAGTTTGGAGTTCAGGAGATTGTCTTGACCAGGACCACACCCCTAAATGCATAGAGACAACTGCCATGTGATTGGTTGATTAGATAATTGCATTAATGAGAAATTGAACAGGTGTTCCTAGTAATCCTTTTGGTGAGTGTACGTTCAAGCTTTAGCAAAGTTTACATGTCCGTTGGGATGTTATTTTCAGTCACATAAGCAACTAAATAATGTAGCAATCATTTATGATGAGTAAACAAATGATTATATACACATACTTTATGGCAGAAAGTTTTTAACTTGACTTGTATAACGTATGTATAATGACAGTGTAATGTAGATGCTACTACATCTATTTCAGTGAAGTTTAAAGAACAAATTATACTTAATGTCCAATAATACATTGTTGGTTGATACGGTTTTATGATAACCTACAGATTCTTTAATTATTGAATTTGCAAATGTATCAATGAAAAAAAATTTCAATAATATAGAGAAAAGAGACAATCTCAAAGAGTCAGAATAAAGTGCGTGAACAAGATGACATTGGATGGACACAAAGAGAAAAATAGACACTAACTGCTAGAGGACAGCATGGACAGTAGGGCTGAATTATAGCGGCACTGCTAGACTGTGAAGACCATTGACATGCCAAGATAATTTACTGGATGAGTCATTCTGCCACCAGTGATACCTACATACTATGTTAAATATTAAAGCAGAAAAATCTCAGTATGTGGGAAACTAGGATTAATGCTTGTTCTGAGTTTTAAATCCAAAGAATATTACATAATTTCTAGTAGTTAGTTCTTTAAGGACAACTGACAGCATCAAATGTTGATTAAAAATAGAAAAAAGTTGGTTTTAATGACAGTGACAATATTAGAACCTCACTGATGAGTTAAAGTAATCACATGTTGATCTCTCTTCACTGATGGAACGAGGCCTGGGGCTTCTGCTCAGCTGCTGTCATTATCCTTCAATTACACACTGACTTCCACTAAGCCAAACTGACCAAATGACCTCACTTCTGCTAAATGAACTCGATTAAATCAATTAGCTGCCTGAACAGAGCCTGAAATAACCCAGCCATACCACAGACCTAACAGACAAAACACAGGCATCATATAGTACACTGCCATCCACTCTGTTCAGGTTAACTTTTATAGAACAAGACAAGAGCTGAGATTTGGCAAACTGCACTGCTGGTCGATACTGTAGGCAGACCTGCCAAATGAAAAGAGCTCCAATGCGACTCGCTATTGAGTGACACGCTCTCTGCAGACTTTGGGTTTATTCAGGTTGGCAGGGTTTAGCAGACACACACACACACACACACACACACACACACACACACACACACAAAGAGAAACAGACAGAGACACAAGCTCAGACACATGAAACAGCAGATTCATTCTGTTCAGTCTCCAGCAGTGCAGAGTTTTCAGGATGTAAAGTAGGACAAGTCATGACGGTGTTACTCTCTCGAGGTTGCTGATTATTGTGCACCAGCACAAGCAACCAGAACAGAAAAGAGAAAATCAGAAAGCGAGGGAAGTGCAAGAGAGACAAGACGAGACGGAGACAGAGAAGAAACCAAGAGACAGAGGATGGCGTAGGCAGTAGGGACGATTTATAGTGGCACTGCTGGGCAGTGGAGTCCAGCCGCATGCCAAGATAATTTGCTGGATGTGTAGTCATACAGCCCCCAGTGATGCCTAGGGCCCGGGTGTATGTGAGGTGGAAGATCTCATCGTCAATAAAACAACCAGCGCGGTTACATTCGCTCAATAACCCAGGAGATATTTATAGGTTTTCACTTCTTAGTATTTCCAAATGCTATTTATCTATAGTATATTTTTAAGAAAGGAGTCGTTTTGTTGATTCCTCTCTTCAGAAACTTCTTGTATATACAGTGAAGTGCAAAAGTTTGCATAACCTGGCCAAATTAGGCTTTGCTGATTTTCTAAATGAAAGTAAGTACACATCCTCCACAGTGAACACATTTAAATTTCCCTGCAATTTAGTGTAAAATTCAGCAATTACTGTGCATAAAACTTCCACCTACAATGATGGTATTTGACCAGGATAACTAACTTTTGCAATGAACTGTAATATCAGTTACGTTTCGTTTGCATTTTAGGAACAGTAGTTACAATATAGGTATCAGTCAAATCTCTAATTTTATAGTGCATCATCCATTATCTTTATTAAAGAACCCACAATCCGCATTTGAAGGGGTTAGAATTAGCTCTCCCCAGTTGTGTACCCAAGTGGTAAATACTGAATGATCACTGAATCATCAGTGCACATTTTGAGGCATGGACTTCGCAACACTTCTGCAGGTGTGCTGTGATATCTAGCACCAGAACTTTAGCGGCAGATCCTTTAAGTCATATAAATTGCAAGCTGGAGCCTCCATGGATTGGACTAGTTTGTCTAGTTCATCCCACAGATGCCATGCTCTTAAAAGGAAGTGTTTGCAGTGTGGCAGGGAGCATTATTCTGCTGAAAGTGGCCCCTGACATTAGAGAATACCGTTACCATGAAGGGGTGAACTTGGTCTATAACAATGTTTAGGTAGTTGGTATGTATCAAAATAACATCCACATGAGCTCCAGGATTCCCAGTATAACATTGCCCAGAGTATCACACAGCCTCAACCAACTTGCTTTCCTCCCATAATACATCCTGGTGCCCCAGGTAAGTGCCTCACACACGGGCGTCCACATGATGTAAACTTACTTCATCAGACCAAGCCTTTCGTTGCTCCATGGTCCATGTACCCATTGTAGGTCCTTTCACCCATGGACAGGGGTGAGCATGAGTTTTCTGGTCAGTCTCTAGCTACACAGAAAGATGTGATGCACTGAGTTCTGACATCTTTCTATCATAGACAACATTTTCAGCAATGTGTGCTACTGCCATTCTGTGGGCTCTGACCAGACAAACTAGATTTTACGCCCCACACTCAGTGAGCCATGGGCAGCCATGACTCTGTCGCCAATTTAACGGTTATTGTTCCTTGGATCAATTTTAATTGGTACTAACCACTGCATATGAGAAACTCCCCACAAGACACAATCTGGCCATTATCAGACACCCAGATCCCAGATTTTCTGCTTTCGACACGTGTTGACTTGCTGTCATATATATTTCGCTCTTTGACACCCGTTACCTGTTTGTAGTTTTAACGTTATGGCTGATTGGTTAAATATTATTGTTTATTATGTATGCATTTCTTCTGTAAAATGTCTGAAGTTGGGGTCTGTTAATATTATTGAAGCAATCTGTTAGACTTTTAGCTTTCTGCTAACCTCAAAATGATTCTCTAATGAAGACAGAATATAGTCCAGTTAGAGGATACAAAGTGTACGCCGGTTATAAAGAACCCATTGATTTCCAACTGGCTGTTCCTCAGAAACAAGACTCATATCTGTGATCCCTTAGCAAATGTAACAGTAAAATACATCGACTACAATGTCATAACACTTGACAGACAATGCCGCACACTGGAGTTCACCTTTAAAAGTGTTTATAGCATCCACACAACATTTATCCTGATCTTGGTTTTGGCCTCTTGTACGCACAGCTAAAAAAAAAAAAGTGTGGAATCAATTCCAAGGAATTAAAGACAGGATATTTTTAGCCCACTGGTCCTGTTAACAAATGCAGGAGATTTGTGATGCGATCAGACAATATTAATTAACAGACAGGAGAGAGATTAAATTAATGACTAATAATCTTCAGACAGATTTATTCTTTGCCGTTATCACACAACGGTGTTGAGATATTAAACCAGACACATTTTGAACCCTCCCAGGTCGGTGTTTTTTCTCATCTGTGCCTTATTTTTAACTTTTCTTGGGAGTTTCATTATAGCTAATTAGTGAGAACTTCTCAAGGATTTTTGTTCTAAAAACAGTGCTGCTAAAAAGAGCCAGAGATAGATTATGCAAGTGAGAAGCTTGAAGAATGTTAGGCTCCTCATGAAAGATTAATAATCGGCTTAAGTTAAGGCTTCACAGTGTACAATGTGACTGAGCACGTCATCACACTACAGAACCACTCATTTCTTCATTTAACGTCCCTGAAATGAACTGGACCAGGCACTCATACACGAAATGGTTAATCACCACCATCATAGAAAGGAATACACATTTCCATAAAGTCAATTAAAAGCATGAAGCCAATTATACTAATGAACTCCTTCCTCTTTGGTGCTATACAAGCCCATTCCCCCAACCCTTATCTTCTCTCACAGGAAGGGGGAGTAATGCTCCTGATTTATGCCCAGTGCAGCATACTGCATTATGTCAAAGTGGTCTGGCTCCTTCTTAGAAGCCGCTCTTTATTAATGAACTAAACCCATAGCTCATGTTCCACCAGCAGCAGCACAAGATCTACCTTTAAAAAAAAAAAAAAAGCAGGGCTGGTCTGCAAAACCTGGCCTTTTACACTCCACTCACTGTAAAGTTATCAATACTCAACACAGCTCCAGCAAAAAGAATACAATGAGCCTATTAAAATGGTCTCAACTGACAAACTGTGCATATCATCCCCTTTACAATTGGTACTTTTACATGTTTCGAGTTTTATATATGGTCTACAACCAAATACCAGTGGCGACCTCATATCTGCAGATAGTGGCCTACTGCAAACCCCGCCTTATAGAAAACAAGGGACACTTTGTTTTTCCATCTCTACACTGTAGAACTAGATTGTACTTTTTACACAGCACCGCACTTATGAAATATACCCAACTTAACCTTAAATTAAAATTCTACCTTTTTTTACATTCATTTTTTTTACATTCACTTACGTAGCCATTGGTCCAGTTGATTTTAATACATACTCAACTTACATTTACTCAAGTTTCGCATTTTATTGTTGAAACGAAACAGTATAATAATAGAAGATGATCACTAAGCTTTTTCTTATTGCTGACCTACTGTTAACTCTGCGCTGGTACCAGGATGTAAAGTGCTCTCTGCATAAAGTTGATTGTGACTAATGATCCTGAGTAACGCTACAACATTCAGAATGCCTCATATCTGTAAAGTGGTGATCCAATCTTGAGGTAGATGGCATTAACAAACACAGTATATCAGCATTTAATAACTTTAGTGTTACCAAAAACACTTGAAATACTGAAATAAAACCATCTTTAAACACCTGGTGTTTTAACAATAAGTATTTCAATGTACACATTTCTTCATATGAGAAGTGATGTTTAAGCAGTTGAGCACATGATCCACACGCAGGCATACAGCATGCAGCATCAGAAATGTGAGTACCATTTTTCTAACATTACACACCTTCATCTGTTCCATATGCATTATTCATAATTAACTAGTCAATAATTATCGAGCTGGCTCCCCGCAGAAATCACATGAAGCTGCATTATTTAGATAAGGAAGATAACATGCATATGCAACATCAAAAGCACTCACGCCACTAACGGCAAATTGTTTTTTAACCTGAGATCAGCAAAAACATTTCAAAAAGGAGAAACACTTGACAGATCACTTATTCATTTCTCGTCAAACACACCCTCTAGTGGTGAAAACTACTTAGTGCAGCCAATCACTCACCTGCTCTTATCGTTTCACCATGCCCCTAAATTTGAAATTAAGAGTAGAAATTAAGATAATCTCATTGTCCTGTTACAATTCTAATGCACATCGGCAAGAAACCACTGCAAAAGAGCAATGCAGCTTGATGTGTGGCAGAGACACCAAGAACACATAAAGGGGAGTTGCCATGAACTGGAACTGACCTGTCTACTATTTCAGCCTCAGCAGGGCCTGAAATGCTCTGGATTTATGCATTAAAACACTTAATCTTTCATCTTTTGCAGCATGCATGGAAATACACAAGCCATTTCTTGATTAAACCTGAGAGGAGAACAGCAAAAAAAGGCACAGCAGGGGAACACAAACACAGGGAAAGGGAGAGAGGGTGGAAAACCCAATTGAGGCACCAGAGGGGTTGATGTTGACTGCAGAAAAATTAATTTAGCTTTCTAATCCATGAATTCCCATATTTCTCTTGGAAGACAATTCTTATGGCAGTTTGCTCAAATTTGATGAGGTGGACCTGCGGGCCACAGTGTGTCTTTGTGGAGGCACGCTTTCTGCTATGAGCCTGGACAGTGGAGGGGAGGGGTGAGTGGGTTTGGGACAAATTAATAAGAGAGGTGGTATGGTCAAACTGTAGAATAACTGTCCTCTGACAGCTGCAGTGGCCAGTACAACTTCACGGACACACCCAGACAGCCCCAATCATAAGTCAAAACCAACTTGATGTAGCGCAAGGGCTGGGCCAAGACAGCAAAGTGGAGAAAAAAAAAATCATAGAAAAAAAAAGGACATCAATTAGCTTGCTGCTCTTACATACACCAACACTTCGCATCAAAGGGTCCTGGTGTGCATTAACTATGACTAATACTTCAGGGTGTGCGTGTGTTTGTGTGGGGCTAACCTCACCCCACAATTGTCTCTTTTGGTTCATCAGCAGAGCAGCAGCAGCAATCCACAGGGCAGTGATGAATCACAGCCATCACACTGAAGGAGCACCCAGTACCCCCAAGACCGTCTGTGTGAACACAGTCTACCCAGCGTGACTGTACCAATTCTACCTGTCGACAAAAGTAAAGGTTCAGCCATGGAGACGGCCAACGCCCCCTTATATTTACCTGTAAAGCCCAGCTGTCGTTTATAAGAGATGGCTGATGCACACGTTTTTTTTTTTTTTTTTAAACAACTTTAGCAGACACAATGGACTCCATTTTATGCATTTATTTATGTAGCAATTTATTCTCTGATTAGCTGCTGAGGGGCTGGTTCAGCAGTCTGATAACCACATGTCAGAAGGCCTGGGGCTCTGCTCAGTCCTCGACCTCCTCTAATTTCTGTGTGATCCTTCCCAAAAATACCACAAAATTTGCCTAAAAATGTCACCCTTTGAAAAGTCTCTTCATGTTTGCAAGTTCATCAAAACTCTAAATTCTCACTCAACTTCCCCCTCCCCAGTCCCCCATTTTCAATGCTAGTGAGGTCACACATTAGCAACAGAGGACAATCAACGTATTTTCCCCCAAAGGTTTTATAACCATCCTGTTCAAGCACACAAACAACCTTCTCCTGTTTTTTTTTTTTTTAAACAGCCAGAGAAGAACAAAAGGGATTAAACATAAACTCCCAAACCTTCTGTACAGAGAAAAACTAAATGGAGAAAACGTCTTTTATATTAGTCCACGCAAATCCTCCATATTGTCTCTCGGGTCTGTATTTTAACTGGGATAGGAGACACACAAGTTTACCAAATACAGTTCTGTGTGTCAATGAGAGGCTTTGTGTGTAGTAGGCAAATGTAAATACGTCTGTCTTAACGTCTGTTGCTCAGCTGTCCAACTCTGTCTTTCTATGGGTTAGAAACAAGTAGGTCTTGGCCATGTCTACGATAGTGTGAATATGCATGTGTGTCTCATAAGTTAACATTATGCAAGTCTAAATCAGTTTGGTGTGTGTGTGTGTGTGTGTGTGTGTGTAACTGTGTGCAAGTGTGTGTGTGTATTTAGGAAAGTCTCTAGGCCAGTCCAAAGCCTTCTGAGCACTCCTGAATGGCCAGCAGCAGCATGTGTCTCAACTTCTCGTAGCTCTCGTATGCTGGGAGATCCAGCTGGTTAAAGCTGCAGAGAGATGAGAGAGCAGTCACATTCAACAACTAACAACTGCACATAAACATTTCGAAATAAAATATGCACTGCTGTGACTTGCTGGGCTAGAGTCCTAAATTGTACTAAAGTGGTAGTCAGCCAGTCTTATGTTTACATAAAAGTATCTGAATACTGTCAGACATTGCATTTAGTGTTTGAAATACAACTGATTGCAGTCAATGTTTTACTGAGAATATGTTCACAAATATACAAAAAAATATATAAAAAGGCCATGGAAAGTCATACAAACCCAATTCCAATGAAGTTGTGACGTTGTGTACAACGTAAATAAAGACAGAATATGATGATTTGCACATTCTTTTCAACCTATATTCAGTTGAATATGTAGTTGTTCACAAAGTGGTGAACCTCGCCCCATCATTGCTTCTGAACGAGTCTTGGGGGTGCTCCTTTTCTACCCAATTATGACAAACACCTGTTTCAAAACCAAAGTTTTTTCTTTCCCAGTCTTTTGCTGCCCCTATGCCAGCTTTTTTTTGTAACGTGCTGCAGGCATCAAATTCAAAATGAGTGGAGATTTGCAAAACAATACAGTTTACAGTCTTTCTAGTGTATTATTTGAATATAGGTTGAAAATGATTTGTAAATCATTGTATTCTGTTTTTATTTATGTTTGACACATCCCAACTTCATTGGAATTGGGATTGTATAATAGTAGTAGCTTCCCATCTTCCATTTGTTCAGGTCCTGTACTGTTGACATTTATGTTGGCTCACCAAGTGTGGGCAGAGGGCAATCGGTCAGTGGAACGGTCATCACGGTGGATCTGAAACTTCTGGATGCCGTTCATGCCCTCTAGTGCAGCAAAGCCCTGCAGAGGCACTTTGGATGTGCCTGTTACAAACTGCAAGAACTTGGCGCGGTCAGCTTGGTCAAATGAGCGTAGTGCCCGCCAGAACCACTGGATCTGCAGGAACAAAGACACAGATCAGCATAAACTCCTGCTTATAAGCTGGAAGTGAGGTAAAGATGCAAATTGCTGCCGAGAGGGGAAATAAGCTTATGTGAGGATCTAATTAAAATTAATGTGAACACTAATAAATCATACAATAATGCAAACCAAAAGTCAATATATGTCACCCATGAACTCAATGTTTTACTGTATGCTTGTTTATTTCAAACTATTTGAGAGCTATGTAGCGAGTCCCTGTCGCGATAAGTTACCCATGACCTTAGCAAGGATTAAGCAGTTACAGAAAATGAATGAATTAATGAATGAATTAAATAAATCTATGTATACATACTTGGATAGAGCTGGACTGGTACTTGTGGTACTCAGTGTTCGCCTTAAGGTCATCAATGTCGATAGTGGGCAAGCCTGAGATAAGCAGCTCCAGCTCCTGTTCAGTGAAGATGGAGATGAGCCTCTTGGGGATGATCTCATAAAAGCCCTCCAGAAAGGCTGCCAACTGTTTACGAATCGCACCTGCACAACACAATAGGACGGACACATCAGACTTGGGAAAAAAAAGTAGCTAACAGCTCATGTCTACATTTCACTACATTACCCATATACAAATGTTCTGTCTTATCTGCGCATATTCCTTTAGGCTTAACACAAAGCTTACCAGTCATCTTCATCTGGCACACCAGATGCACATACTCTTTCTTGTTCTCTTCAGTCACAAGGATGTTGGCCCCATTGGGCTTCAGGTCCCTTACTTCACACACTCCAAATTCCTGGACCTGAAAAATAACAGACATGGTGTTTTACAGTCTTGTGACTCAAACCATTCAATCAGAAGACCATAGTCTTACTAAAGAAGTGCCGGTTCAGGCAAGCAGTACCTCTGTACTGAATGTCAGCTCATAGCCCAGCGTAGACACATCATTTTCCAGCAAGTAGACCAATCCCTGGAAGAAGGGATAATCCTCGCTCTCCATGTCTGTGTACCTGCGAGAATCATTGGCAAAAGAATTTCGTTGTAACAGTTACAGGTACACAAAGTTCAGTCTTGAAAATGTTATGAAAATCTATGGTCAGATAAGATAAAAAAAAATGCAGCAAGTATTAGGAAAGCCTAACCTAACACTCTTCCCCAGGATGTGTTTGTAGAAGCTGCGTGTGAAGTAGCATTCCAGCAATCTGTTGTCGTAGACAGCCTTGGCCACCACGCGTCCCACAAATTTGAAGTAGCTAAGATGGTTTGGATTGCAGTGAGAGGAAGGATTGATTGTGTAGGTGACCCGGTCTCCAGGTGACGTGCGGAATAGCGCATACATAGGGTTAAACATCTCTCTGGAGATGATCATGTACCACTCCCTCAACAGACCACCAGCATCCTGTCCCTCCTCTCCTTCAAACACTATGTACCTGAAGAGCACAAGGAAAGTGTGAAGGTGAATGAGTGAAATACAAAGCAAAACCTGGTGTTCTATTATGTACTACACAATTGTGCTTGTGTTACATAGGCAGATGTATGTGGACACCTGACCATAACATAGACGAGCTTGCTGGACATCCCTTTCCAAAACTATTAATACAGAGTTGGCCCTCCCTTGTGGCCATAACAGCGTTCACTCCTCTGAGAAGACTTTCCAAAAGATGTAGGATGCGATTAAAAGTGATGATGTTGATTATTTCAGCTAAAAAATGCTCAATTAGGTTGAGGTCAGAGCCCCTTATTGAACCACATCTTAATGGATCCACGAAAGGGGCTGGAACACGAAAGGTGCTGGAACACGAAAGGCGCTTCTCGATTCTGTTGCCACAAAAACAAAATCACATTATTGTCTAAAATGTTTTTGTATTCTGAAGCATTAACATTACCCTTAACCGAAATTAAGGGCCTCCAAAGCCTGAAAAATGGCCATATATCATTATACCTGCTCTGACAAACTTCACCGTTGGCACTTGGCATTCCAAAAAGTAGTGTTCTCCCGTTATCTGCCAGACCCAGATTCAGCCATCTTGCTGCCAGTTAGTGAAGTGTGATTCATTACTGCAGAAACATGTTCCTACTGCCCCAGAGTCCAGCAAGCAAGCTTGCCTGTACTCCAGGCCTATGTTTGGCACTATATACAGTGATCGTTGGCTTTGGTGCAGCTTTCGGGATGAAAACCCGCTTAATGAAGCTCCCAAAGCACAGTTTGAAAGTCTGCAGTGGGTGATGCAATAGAGGATAGGCAATATCTACACACTATGTGCTTCAGCACTAAGCAGCTCCAATCTGTGAGTCTGCAGGGTCTATTACTTTGATGCTAAGCTGTTAACTCTCTCCATTTCACAATAAAAGTTCTTACATTTGTCCCAGACATATCTAGGAAGAAAGACGTTCACAAATATACTGTGTCAGTACAACCCATTCTACTTCCAGTGTTTGCCAAAAATATAGACAAACAGCAATAGGTGTGGCATACAATCAGTAATTCAGTAATTAGTAATTAAGACGTGCGTTAGTAATTAGTAATGAACTGTTGGCTATATTGTATTTATATAATGCAGCATTCATATTCTGATAATCTAAGTTTTTTCATGTGAAAGCATTAGGGGTTTTTACTGTTCTAATGATAGACTGCATATTTTTGTTTATAAATGCATAAAACCCTCTAGCACATTAAACAAAATGTTTTTGCAGTATGGCATCAACACAAAAGTCGACTAGTTGACTTCAGACACACAAGTCAACGGCCCTTGAGAGATGTTGACTTATTCCTCTCTTTGTGTGCGCTTGTGTACACAATACGATTGCCTCGTATTGTGCCTCTGCCTCTGATTTTTGGACGCGGACACACATTCCTTGGTTTAGCCAATAATTATATGCACGAGAGGATTCTAAACAAAAGACCACAACAAAATGAGAGCCATGCAGCGGAGAAGATAGACACACATCACATCTATGAAACTACTTCACTCTAGACACACAAAGCAGGGTGACCTGCACAACCTGCAAGTCGTGTTAAAGTACAGTAACAGTACCGGCGTTCTGCATCTGAAACGCCATCCGCTAACTAACATGGCTAACCCTTGCACTGCAGGGAGTCGTCCTGAGAGCCTTAAACTGTTCCCACTCGCAGTTGTAAACTTAAGTACCAGAAAATTCAAGGCATTAGCTTTTGTTTTGTTTGTCATATTGTCTGTTAAAGTTACAGAGAACCTTTAATAAAAGTTGCTCAATGTTGGACACCTGTGTTCCTCCGCTTCGTGTGTGATGTCATCAAACAACTAGTCGACTCGACTTCAACTTTGACAGATTAGTCGTTAATGCCCTAGTTTGCAGCATTAGTGAGCACTGTCTGTGTGTGTACTTGTCACTCACAGTCTATTCTTCATATCTTCGGGGCTCTTGCGATGCAGTTCTCTGTATGAATCTTCAAATACATGATCTCTTCTTACATGAACTGCCATATCCTCCTTCCTCAGACCCTCGTCCAGGCGCTCCAGCTCCTGACGGAAATACCTGGCAAGCAGAAATATCAGTCAGCCTTCATATCGGTCAGCCCACTTTCCAGTATGGTAGCATATAAGCATATAAGTATACTGGAAAGTGAAAGAAAAATTAAATCTGTTCTCTGCAGTTTTCCACTTTCATGCATATGAGAGTGGACTGCAGTTCTGTCACACTCATTCTTTTTAAGAGCAATACATCAATATAAAACAAAAAAAAAGTATGTGGCAGGTAAACATTACTTGCGCTTGACATCAAAGTCAAGAATGCGGATATAGTCGACAAGGACAGCAAATGGGCCATCAGCTAGGTGAGTGGTAGACTGGCGCAGGATCTGGTTAAGCACTGTTCTGTGAGTCTCTGTTTCAGAAGAACGGAGGGTGGGGGGAAGCACGTGTCATTCATTCCAACACTACACATTTTCTAACATTAGAGGGGATTTTCATCTTGATAGAATATTCTCATTTAAATGTAAAATCAACAGACGAATAACCGAAAATACTGAAAAACAGTTTTGAGGGTGCTGTGGCATGCATACTGAACTCACCAGCAAACCGTAGAAACTTCTGGGTGTCTGGGGGAAGGTTGGATGAAATGTGCATAGAGGAGGGCTCTCTGGAGAAAAAGGGGTCCAGGGATGAGGGAGTGGCGGGGGTGAGGGGTGCTGGAGATAGTGGAGGCGGCTCATCCTTGATGTGTGACAACTGACTCTCTCGAGTGTCCCGCACTGGAGGCTTACTCTCTCGCTCAGTGGCATGCACCAGAAAGAAGGCCTCCACCGCTGGCTGCAAAACTTCACATTAAAAACACAAAGCACTGTAAAATAAATTCTATGTTAACCATTTAATTTGCGGAATACTTGATGTAATGTAACATTACCCAAAACAGCATGCTGGTCATGTGACTCCTCAAGCTCTTTGAGACACTCCCCAAGCATGTCCCACAATTCGTCCAGTAAAAGTTGTTCACTCAGTAACGGCAATTCAGGCAGCCTCTCTTCTTGCTCCTGCTGACTGCTGCTATCCTCCCCTGAAAATACAGACAACAGTTTTTTCATTCTCTTTACGGCTTCATGAAACCAACAATCACAAAATCCTACTAACTGAACCGCTCATGTTTCTTATTAAAAGTGCTTGGCTAAAGAGCATACTCCAACTATGGCAGTTGGCATAACGTTGTAGAAACCGAACCAGTGTAAATGAAAAAGAACACCACATGACACTGCAAACGAGGAGATATTTTTAACTTTTTGTTTGACTCCCAAACACACACACACTGGTATGGCAAAACCCAGAATGGGGTGTTCATCTGGGAACATTGGTTCATGCTCTGGCTATACACCTAGCACAACCGGGTACTGGGAGCTCACCAATATGAGCCTGGTCCTGCTCCAGTGGAGAAGGCTGGTCCACATCCATAGGAGAGTCATCTCTCTGCGCTGCTGGAGGCTCAGCCGCAGACTGTCCCTCCGACTGAACCGGGAGAGCGAAAGGAAACAAGGTAAGATTTCTAAGAAACAGCTACAAATGTGAAACAATGAGAAATTGTACAATTAGTAGAGGTCATCATGCACTAAAGACAAACATGAGAGGGGCTGGGAAGGAGCCAAAGCACTGAGCAGAACAGCCGCATTCAAAATTCATTACAAGGAGCCATGACATGTACACAAACAAGCTAGCAGTTTGTAGTGCAGTACAATGCAGTGAACAAGGAACAGCATGCTACAAAAAAAGTCTGGCATACATGCGGTGTGGGAGAATAAGTATGTGCAGATGTTCAACACTGTTACATCAGTAAAGTAAGAAACATTAGTGGTAAATAATATGGACTGTGTAATCAAGCCAGACTAAAGACATGGAAAATCTCTGAAGAGAGTCCATTGAAAGTGTTTAAATTGTTAAACAGATCCACATACACCAAAACAATGGGGATGTTCCTATTTATATATTTATGTTTGCAAGTTAACATGCACAAAAACTAAACAAAACAACTGCACCAGTTCTTAAAGATCTGTATGTGTCCACATGACAGGCAGTAAAGCAAGTTTCTATATGTATGTGTGCTTGGCCACTGGTCAGTTGTTTGAGTAGCAGTCTGCCTGCTGTCAGTGCGGCCCATGCTAACCGTGGCAGAGCTGGCTGGGCCTGCAGCGGGGTTGCTGGTTGCAGCAGTGCTGGGTGCATGGCCAGCTGTTGCGGATGATCCGGCGGCGGCAGCAGCGGCAGCAGCAGCAGCAGCAACGGAAGAGGAGGAAGATGAAGAGGATGTGGGAGCCTGCTGAAGCCGTCGAGCCCTTTGGCCCTCTCTCACCATCTGAATGATCGCATCAGCTTCCGCTTCCAATTGACGAACAGCAGCCTGAATACTGCTTGCAGAGCCTAGACTGGTGGAGCCTATAGTAAAAGGACAGAAAGAACACACAATCAATTGTGGTCCAGATAACTACTATAACAGATTAAGAAATTCAGATTTTTCACAATTTTCCACCCAACCCCAAATGAAATTAATCAGAGTTTGGCTGATTACTATTTGGGTTAATGTAAAATTGGGTCAGATTTTTAAGTAATGAAGTTTTTTTTTTTTAGGTGAAGTACTTGTATACACGTTTAATAAGCACATTCACTAAAACACACGTCTGTTTTAAATTAAAATAAGAAAACTGTATTAATGATGTTCAACGTAAATGGTTGGACAAGAAATTTTAAATACCATAATACTAATGATACTCATTGTTAAAACTTCACTTACTCAGTCTTCCTGTCTGTTTAGCTTTCTTGTTGGCACGGCGAGTGTCCTCCCTCAGCTGTATAATGACCTGCAGCACTCGTAGGAAGAACTTCTGTGTGGAGGTCTTGGAGGTGAGTGAGCTCATGCATGGCAGCTGGAGCTCTCGGCCACCCAGAGTACGCTTCTGAGCTGCCACAATAACCACACTTTCTGAGCCATCAAACCTGATAAAGAATAGGCTACAGTCAAATTTGAAGGAGTTTTTAAATAAAAACAGAGGCCATGAGTAGAATTGATCATTATAGTGCTTGGAACATGAAGTAACACCTAAAAACGTTACTTCCAAGGATTCTTTTTGTAGAGCATGAATGGTAGCTCACCTGCTCGTCATCTTGCCCTTGAGGCGAGCAGTGAGGGAGGGGTCTTCATGAGCAGCTTCCGGAGACTGGGCATCAGCCCGTGCTCTCCGCTGCTGCTCCAGATTATACTCCCGCAACTCTGCCAGTAAAGTGCCTACACATATACAAACAAGAGTACATCTGGTAATGGAGAATACGCAAAAACAAAATAAAAAAAAAAAAGACTAATTTACTTCGAAAATTGGTTCCAAGCAAATAGTCTATTAAAAGCAGGGACACACTGACCAATTTGTTTGCAGAGCGTGCAGCCAAGATGGCGGGCTCCACTGAGCAGCAGTCTGAGCACAGTGTCTCTTGTCTGGCTGTCCCCTCTGGACAACTGCAGAAGGATGTTGGCCGCATCCTCCAACCCCTCCTCTGAACATGAGTGGGATGTCAGCACCTAGTAGAGAAAACAGAGTTTTGGTTGGTGGGGGGTGTCATTAGGTTCTGGAAATCCAGACATGAAGGCTGATTATGTATTGTTTGAAAAATATTACACACCTCTACAGAGAGTTGCAGCTGTTTCTCTGTTAGTCCAGTGGAGGCCAGTTTGGTATCAATGTCTACGCTGTTCAATACTGCCTTCTGTTTGCCTACAAAAACACCACAGACACCTTAATTATTCATTTAACTTAATATCAACACCAACACCATTTTACTGTCAGTACTAAATAATTCATAAAACCTCAAGCTTAAAACTTTCAGTCCCCTACCAGCAGAGGTGACTGTAGCTGTAGTAGTCATTGTGGCGGCTGCAGCAGTAGCAGCAGTGGAGGCTGGCTGAGATTGCGCTGGGACTGTCACAGCAGCTGTGTTCTGGATACCTGCTGTACCCGCCCCAGCCTGGGCTGTAGGAGCTGCAGGGACAGCAGTGGGTGCCTGAGGTACAGGGTGGCCAGCTGGCACTTCTGTAGCCTTGTTATCAGGCAGGGCAATGGAGATGAGCGAAAGCAGACGAAGAAGTTTCTCAGTAAGCAGGGAGCTACGGCGGATCACTGGGTGCGACAGCATGTTCATTAGCTGGCCTAGTGGTGAGGCCTCCAAGCTTAATTGCGCCCCCTCTGCTTCTCCGGATGCCCCCAGGGGCACAGTCTTCATTGAGGCCTTTCCTTTACGACTGACATTCATGTTGTCCAGCTTGACCAGTAGGTCCCAGAAGTCAGTGGAGATACCCAGAGACTGTGGGGTGCCTGAATAAGAGCTGAGAGAGTTGTGGGTAGAGGAAGGGGTGCTAGAAGTGCCAGAGATAATGGCCTGGCTGTTGCTGCCTGGCCTGCAGCCTACTCCAGTTGCAGAAGCAGAGCTGCCACACAGACGAGAGTCCAGCTCAGAGGAGGATTGGGGGTCTTTGCAACGCTGCTGTGTGAAGTGGCTTGGGAATACCTGCAGAGAAGAAAAGAAAGAGTAAATAAATAAATAAATAAAACCACCACGTGGCAGACAAATAAAACTGTACAACAGGGCCTGTGGTATTTGCACCTTTTTGAAATGCTAATTCAATGACTTAAGACCTTTTCAGTACTTATAAGAAGAAAAATTAAAACCATCACAGTGGCAAAAAACACCTAGAATTTAGTTGTTTCCAACAAGGCACAAACTGTAATTATTGGAGCAACAGGCACTCATTCTCCAAACATCCCTCACCGAATTTGCATTTATCCGTTTTACACTCGCGGGTTTAAGGGAAACCAGTACGCACCAGCTATACACATATAATACTGTTTTTTCTCTTTCTATGACGTGCTATAGGCAGTGACATTCGCTGGTTAAAAAAATAAACAACAGGAATAGATAGGGGTGTGTGATATAGCGATACGAGATTGTGAAGACAATCTCTGTACGGACGATCTGCCAAAGGAGAGGGATCATAGTATTGTCTATCAGGGGTTGGCAACCCGCAGCCCTTTCATTCTTATGTTGTGGTTCCCTGTGGCTTTTGAAAATGAAGAATGATTTTCACACAAAATGCTTCCTGATGCAATGCTGCTGGAGTATTTGAGGGCATTTAGTCATACATCCACGCAAGCTGCAGTCAGCAGACACAGCAAGTGTCCAATGGACTTTGGACCCAGAACCCTGTTCAGTAACTTGCAGAATAGTAAACAAAATCTATAGATACAAAATATAAATAGCATGATAAAAATCGAAATCGCGATTTAACTGTAATAAAATCATGATACAATAGCTTGGCCATATCGCCCACCCCTAGGAACAGATATCGTTGTTTCCAGACTTTTCAATACTTCAAGGATCCGCAGGGACCCTGGGGTCAAACAATCATCCTGAACACACACAATATTCATTAATATTAATGAAAAACCCATTAAATATTACTGGTTTAATCAACTAATCAGACCATTACCCATTCTCCCTCAGTAATGTTAATTAAAAGATCACCACAAAAGAAGTGCCACCTGTGTGTGTGTGTGTGTGTGTGTGTGTGCACAGAGTACACAGTACACCATACTGTGTTCAGAGCAGTAGTGTGTGCATTTCACCTATTATAAAGCCGTTATAGCAATCTAACCTTGGCCAGCTGAATGAGGGTATCTAGTACGTGCCGACAGACAACAGGGGCAGCTTGCGGGTGTATGTGCACCGTAGATCCTCCTCCTGAGCAACCAACACCTCCAGTTCCTGACACTCCTCCACTCAGGGCTGTTGAGCTCACTGTCCCTCCTGCTGAGTGCCTGTCTGCATGTTTCCGGCCAGATGCCCGCTGAATCTGGAAAATGTTGGTCCTGCAGCCCAGTGCTGCATCCATGGACACTGACAACCAGGAAAGCTGACTGGAGCTGCGTGACTCCACTCTGTTCAGCAGTTCAAGGGAGGAAGAGGAAGATGAAGAGGCCATTGAGGCCTGAGAGGAAGAGGAGGAGCCCTTGCTTCCACTGGACGAACCTTGGCCAAGTGCACGCTTGCCCCTAGCCTCGTCTAGCCGGGATGTCTCAACGCAGAGCTCACTCTCACTGCTGCGCTGGAGGATAGACAGCAGACTGCGGATCACCCAGCCGCGTGTCTGTGAGTGGTAGCACAGATTTCGCAATACACGGTGTAGTCTGCTGGTATTTAACTTGGGCTCGTCTACAAACAGCAGCACGAGGAGACAGGAAAGTGCCTCGTGATCCAAAAGCAGACGTCCTCTTAGCCTGAGGAGGGAGTCCACGTTGGAGCTAGAGGGGCTACACAAACAAAATTATTCAAGAAACAGGTCTCATGTCTCAAATGAAATCAAAACATCTCAATCGCTATGAAGCACAAAAGAGGCATGACCATTCAAGCATACCCACTCCGTCTGTGTTTTTATAAAGGCAAAAAAGTTTTCCAGTGACTACAGTTAATATATGGGCTTTGCCAGTCTTTGTTTTAATACACTTGTTATAGGCCTACAGAGAATGTTCTTATACCTTTCAACAGTTTATAAAGCACTTGTACTGAATGCACTTTGCTCATGCACTTTGGTCAGAATATTAAAATGCACGTGAATTCACTAGTTTTATGAGAGAAGATATTTATTTTAGCTATCTTGCTTTTAGGCTATTCATGAGTGGGGCCAAGTAAAATATTTTTGTAACCATGAATATTAATTTATGTAATGCTTGATTCTTTCAGTGTTTCGGTTTTATATATATAAAAACTTACTAATTATTGTTGATTTGTTGTTTCTATCTATGATTTAAATGAGCACCAGCTGATCTAAAAATATCATATCCAAATTTGCTCTGCACAAGATTTTTGTTAAAACTATGCAAATATTTAGGTCTGCTTAGATGTTTATTTTCATGGGAAGTCATTTATATAAAGTCTTTTTCCATCCAAAACTTCAGGTGCCTTATTCACGTACCCTACAAGTAAATGAACACTAAAGTGAGCTTGGATGTTCATGTTTAAATGTTTATCTCTGTTTTTCACTCAACTGCTAAGCACTGTGCTCAACCTCCAATCCTAAACACTTACCGGCTGTGGTTGCCACTGCCTCCCATCTGAAAGGTTCCTCCTCTTTGAACAGCTAGACGTGTGTATTGTACACCGCGGTTGCCCCCTAGCCGGCTAGTGAAGGCAGGAGAACGAAGTATGGCAGACAGTGCAGAAGAGGAGCTGTGTCCAAACAGCCGCTCATGCATCAGCTGCCTCTGTCGGGCCTCCTGTTCCCTGCGTAGTGCTGCAGCCTCAGCTGCAATGTCTGGGGGCATTACTGCCAGCACACTGTCTTCCATGTCCTCCAGCACAGACCGCCGCAGCTCAGATGGCAGCGTCTGAATGAAGGTAACTGGGTCCAGAGGCTGGTCTCCCTGAGGGGGCTGCTGGGATAACTCGCGACGCTGCTGCTCCGCCCGCTGCTGAGCCAGAACCTGGGCACACAAAATAATTATGTTCACTCAGATGCCCAACCTGCCCATCCTGTCCCCTCTGTCAAGATTCCAACCTTTGCCATAATGTACTACTGAAAAAGAGTCTGGATCCACTGAAGTTCTTTAAATATTCCAACAACAAAACAACACTCTTAACTCCCCTCACCTCCTCTTGAATGGCTGGTGGTAGCGCAGCCAGAAACTCAGGGCTTACTTCGGTGACACCAGCCCCTCCTGCCAGCATAGGGGTCGCTGCAGAGGATAATGCAGAGGATACAGGGGTGCGAGAAGGAGGTCTGATTCCAAGCTGATTCTGCAGAACTTCTCGACGAATGTCTTCTGGCAGAGCAGCCAGGAAAGATGGATCTACACCTTCTGGCAGACTGATGCCTGCAGGTAAAGAGACAAATGAAGAGTGTCAGAGAGCAAGAAAGGCATGGTGGCAAAGACAACGCGCAGTAATACAACTGACACCTTCTGTGAGATACTCACCTGCAAGTGGGTCATCCTCTTCGTTGCTGGTAGATGGGAGTGGCTCCTCCTGGATGGCCTGAGACTGGCTATCTGCGCTGTCACTGCGCGGCATGGTCTCACCAGGGGAAGACACAGAGGTGGATCTTAAGGGGGCAATGGTTCAGATTAATCTCAGTGGGACATACTAGTTCCACTACAGTGTTTGCCAAACGAAACACAATGACAATGGAACTGCGAAGTGATTTATTAAACAGAACAACTTGGTTGACACACTATGTTGTGAATTTCATACAGGTACGATGCTCACCCTGTATCTGCATCTGTCTGTCTGTCTGTGAGGCCACTGTCAACACTTCCAGACAGCTCTTGAGACATGTGATTGGGCTGTGCTGAGGTGGGGACAGGTTCCTCCTGTGTTGCAGAGGCAGGGCTGCTGGTATCCATAGGAGATCCCTCTAATTGCGACACACCCACTGGTACAGGCTCAGAAATCTCTGCTATATCTGGGCTAAGAGAAGCTAAGAAAGAAAACAAGACTGCTTTCAGAAAAAATTATTTAAAGGCATGCTGGAGAGGTACACACACTAAAATATAATAAATACACATGCAGTAGTTGCATGTAGAATGCAGTGGGGTTTAAATTTGTATATTAGATAAAGGTCATACTTTAAATTATATGTTAATCTACCTTCCCTGACTGCATCCAACGCTCCTCCGCCTCTCTCACCAATAGTAGGAGCTGGAGACATTTCCATCTGGGAGGCTTCTGCTTCACAATTTGGCCTATCAGGTGCTGAGAGCTGTGGTACAGCCCCCGTCAGCGTCGAAAGAGACTCAGCACAGTGAGAGTCAGCAAGCAGTAGCTCTGCAATTGGCTGATGCACTTGCTGATTGATTGCTGTTTCAAGTGAAACAAGGGCCTGCTCGTGAGGGGCTGTAGGGGTGACCTCCCCTGAAGGGGGTGCTGTGAGGAAGCCCTCAGGTGTGCGGGTAGGGTCTAAACAGGAAGAAACCCCTCCCTGGGCCTGATCTCCTTCTGCTTACAGACAAGACACAACAAAGTATAAGTGGAACATCTAGAAAATGTTTCATACGCATGGCCTGCAAGCTTTCAAATCAGCTGAGGTGAACAGTTAGGGGACAAGTGTAGCTGAGCGGCTGCAATGTGGAAGGCAGTAAGTTGCATAGTTATCTCCTTCGAGGGCCGCACATCCTGATCCCCAACAACAACACAACTTACTACCTCACCGCAGCACAGCCGGGAAATACTTACCCTCAAAGAATAAAACAGTCAGGTATGAGGGGAATGATGCCAGTGTTTCCTCTACCACTAAATAGGTTGGGTGGCTTGGCTGGTCAAACATACATCCAGTCTGGCTTGGATGGCATATACACATTAGGAGGCAGCATACTTTGTATTCATTATGTGATAGGTGCTCCATTATTTTCAAAATAAAATTGACAATCCATTATCAAAACATAACGGACGAATAAAAGTCTAGCACGGAACCAGTTGATGTGTTACATAGCTCATGCTGTATGGGAGAGCTTGCTTTTGCCTGGGGTTGGAGTGGGTGAGCAGTGTGTGCAGTGTATAGCTCTAGTTAGTTAGCTAGCATCTGGTCACAGCAGAATTAATTTCTTGATGCTTGAACCCTGAACAGAGTTGTTTTAAAACGTGATGTTTGCCTTTTTATTGGCTACCACCTTACTGAAATAAAATATAAGGGAAACAATGCAACAAATATAAAAGGAGGAATACACAAATGGCCAGTGCTAAAATTAAACATTTTGTGTAGAAATGAGCAACTCTTTCCAAGTGAAGTCATCCCGTTGTCAAGCAGTTGCCGTGGGAAAGACAGTAGACTGTATAGTTATCTCCCAGATCTGGTGTGATCCTAAAACTATACAAACTACTACCTCATCCCACAACATGCAACAGAACACTTTCCAGGCTCGCCGGTGCACCATACATGAGAGGAAAAAGAAAATGGTAGTACCTGCTGAGTTCTCTCCAGCTCCATTGACAGTTCCTATTGTGGTGCCCTGTAGGGGACAAAGGGAGCACAACGGAATTCAGCCAACCTGGAATTATGTACATATCAGTTAGTTTGAGCTTGGGTGCTGACCATGCCCCGTCTGTGATTAAATATTGATCTCTTAACACTGTAGGTCATGCTCTGTCTGTCTAAGAGCCTATCTCCTATTTCTATCTACACTGCCCTCCTTTCTCCCTTTTATTTCCACTACCTGCAGTGTCTGCTCCCTGCTCTCCTCTCCAGCAGAGGTGCTCCTCTCATTCTGCTTTGCTTCCTCCTCCTCTGCTAGCTGCCTCCTCCTCTTTTCCCTCCGTTCTTCCAGCTCCTCATCACGAAGACTCTCCAGGTGCTGCAAAATGGGCACCTTCACCACTGACAGAAATAGCGAAAAGTTAGCAGGTACAACACATACTGTTTGCGTAAAAGTGGGAAAAAAGTTCTGGTTGGATCTCTTACCTGCAACACAATCATGCATGCTCTCTGCATCCAGCACTTTACACTCATCTGTCCATCTAGTTAAGGCTGTCGGAATACTTGAAAGGGTGCCTACAAACAATAATAAAACAAGGCAAAAGAGTGAGCCACTGTAGTGCAACTGCCTGTTTATGTTCAGATCAGATTAGCTCCAACTCACCAGCCTGACCTCCACTGCTGCTCTGTTCATGGAAGAAGTCATCCAATAGCTCATCATCAGAACGGGCTATGATGTGAACATCTTCGTTGCCAACCAGCAGCCGGGCACGGCCACGGGACTGCAGGGGCAGGGAGCTGGACAACTGCAGGATGTCTGCTGCTGCACTGGGCCCTAGCAGCCTGAGACACATAAGCCGAAATTCAGTCAGCAAAATGTAGCTTAAATTAGCACATGTAACGCAACACTACATGTGCTACGGCAGGCGAAAATGTGTCCTATGAAAGGTTTTATCTATAATAGAGAACTCTTCTCATGTGTTGCATCCAAGGTAACTAATTCTTCCAGTGATTTGGCGGTACAACATAAGAGGGTGCCTTTCCTTACAAGGTCTACTGCTGCTATTAACGTTTAAAATACTGGTCAAAATATGCATAAAAAACTGGAGGAATATTTTTTAATTACACTTAGGATTTATTATATTTTTATTGTTAATCATATACTTTTATATATACATAAGGGCTGTCAGCAGATTAAAATATTTAATCGTGATTAACCTCATGTTTGCCATAGTTAACTCGCGATTAATCCCACCTTTATGTCTGTACTAAATATACTGTTTTTAATACTCAACATATGAGTAGACAAATATGTTAGCTTTGTGCAGATTTATCTTTATTAATAACAAAAGTGGAATAACACTGTAAAAAAAGACTGTAAACACAGTCACACAGCTGAAGTATTTCTGTAAAAAGATTAATGTAATCAATCAAATATAAAACCAAAGCTATTTGCCACTGCAGGGAGTTTTATCTAGCTTGTTATTAAAAAACAAGTTCCCAAAGCATGGGGGCGCAACCCTTATAGCAGCTGCAAAACATGTGGGCGGAACCAGTGTTATTAAAGTCACATTTGGTGGGGGGGGGCACGATAACGCTTTAAATTTCCCAGCCCTAATACACGTACATATGTAGTTTCATGCCACATATTGAATTATGCTGCATGCTGTCCTAGAAATGGACAATAGAAGAAAATACTATTAATACTATTACTTACCTCTGCTAAACCTACCAGTATGCATAAACTCACACATAAGATGTCTTACCTTTGTAAAATAAGTGGGGGATTGGGCTGGCGGTTGCCTGGGTAGTGCACATGGATTGTGTGGCCAGTGTTAGCAGTGAGCTGGCGCAGTGTGCGCTGGCTGCGACCCATGCTCTGGGCCAGTCGGCTGCTGGTCCCCGCTCCACCCAAGGTGAGAGAGCCATGGTCAGCATGGCGCACCATCAGAGGGTGGGAGCTAGGGATATTTCCTGGGGATGGAGGGATGTCGGCTGAAAGCGTATGACAGAGAGAATATCCATTTAATAATGTACAAAAGGCAAATTCATTTTGTGTTGACTATTCTTCCTCTATGTGTGACGTTTGACAGAGAAAATATTCAACCAATCAATTAATTACAAAAATTCAAGAACACCTGAATTTGAAAACATGTTGTCAAACTCTATAATAAGGTCATCATCTCGGTCAAATCTCTCAAAACGTATGTGTGGAGCAGCATTGATGTCAGGAAAATCTTCATCCAATTCCATCTCCGAGCCTTCATCATCATCATCCTCATCTCCCTCTTCGTCATCCTAAATATAAGAAAAAAAACATTTGAAAAAACTGGTAGACAATGAATAAATTAAATAAATCTTCATTTACAAATCAATTAAATTATAACTGCACTAATATTCAGCAATTCAAATTCACACCTGATCTTCCTCCTCTTCTTCCTCTTCCTCCTCCTCCTCATCCTGACTGTCTTCATCTTCATTACTGCCACTGGAATCTTCCTCTTGAGTGTGCTCCTCATCCTCTGGCTCCAGGATGTTCATGGAGTCTAAAATGAGGAATAGTATAACACCAATTAGCCATGGATGCAATTATTAAATATGTAAATTGATTTTAAATAAAACAAACATACTTAGCATCCACAAGTTAAAGTTTACTGTACTCTTGAGAATTTGCCAAACCTTCTCTGTTGGCCTGCAATGTAGAAGCCTGACTCATGTTGGAAGGAGCTTCATCCATTAGCACATCTTCTTGAGACTCATCCTCTCCTGAGGGCCCAACTGTGGAGAGAGCAAAGCTCCATTTACTTGCAATCATTAAGTCAACCTACCATCTTTTTACATGAAGCACAAAATATCTGGACAGCTTACCGATGATGGTACTATTGACTGTTCCAGCATCTCTTTCTAAAAGTTCATCTATCAAATCCACCAACTCATTCTCCACCTACAAAAATGAACAATAAATCATGCTCTGTGTCGAACACCAGTAGCCTTCTTATTTTTACATGGAGTGCTTTTTTTTTTTTTTTTTCCTAGCAGTTTTCATAAGCTCTGGGCTAAGCCCATGTCCTTACCTGCATAGCTTGTGTACTGAGCACTTCCGGCTGGCCAGCAATGACCACGGTGTCCCCTTCTGCCTCCCCATCCATTAGATCACCATCTGTGCCCTGGCCTCGGTGACGATTCTCCACAGGCTCTGTTTCACCTGCCTCCCCTGAGACAATGGAAATACACATACCTTATCAACCTATAGCAAAACAACACATGCTTCATAACCACAAGGCAATCTTCAAATTATATTGATTCGATTCAAAAGAACAATTTAAAGCTCTATACTTAACATTGCTAAATACAAGCATTTGAGTTGTTTCAAAACATACCAGCAGTAGATATGTTACCTTGGTCCTGTGTGTTGCTGTTGCTGTCCCTGGCTGTGCCCACAGGGTCATGTTCGGTCTTGTTCTTGCTTGATCCTCCTTTTCCCCCAAACAAGCTGCTGGGCTGGTTGACAATACGCGAAAGCGTCTCTAGAGGCTTGAGTGCCGCATTTACAGTGTTTGCCATGTTGGGACTACAATAAATTAAATAAAAAAGATCAAACAAACAGATGCACCTACTACTAGATCAAGGTTTGCAACCAAAGACAGTACAGTGTAATCATTTCCAGACTTCTCCTCTCAGAAGCCCAGAATTACCTGTAGCCACCATCAAATATCTAGGTTGGCTCATTGTACTTAATTAGATTGAATTATGTGTGTTGCTAATGGAATTTTATAAATCCAAGCAATAACCAAACCTGTGTTGTTCTAACAAGTTCACAAAATAAAATACTTTGTGCTGCTTTCTCATTTTTTGCATTTATTCTTATGTCATATTGTGTTTTTGAAGGAAGAAAGAAAGCCACTGCTGATAAAAGGCTTAAAATAATTTGCATTGTTGCCTAATACTTTTATACAGTACTGTACATTGACTTGGTGAGGTAGTACCTAGACAAGTCAAGACTGTGTGGCACACGGGCAAGATCGTTGACAAGGCCCTTCTTCAGAAAGAGGCGGATGATGTTGTTCATGCCATTGTGCTGGGTTTTGGCAGTGGCTGTACTGTAGAAGCTGGAGGTAGAGGGACAGGACTCCATAATGGTACTGATGATGCACATCACTGCCTGCAACCTGGAAGTGAAAAGGCAAGTCAAGTTAAAGCAAATAAACTAACACTTTTTTCATTCACTGAAACATCCACTTCCAGCAGCATGTTTAATTTGATGCCAGCTTCTTCAGTGCTGCTCAGGATAGCAATTTATTTGATGCTCGACTCACCTAGCATGTTTCTCTGCACCCTCGGTCATAGCCAGTGCCCGGCTCAGAGCAGCCTTCACCTCATTTACCAGGGCCACTTGGGCATCAGTGCCCGTGCCAGCTGCTGCCAGACTGGCCAGGAATAGACGTGCCAGTGCAGGGGTGTCCTTGTCTTCTGAGTTCTGGGTGTGGGGAAGCAGGTGATCCAACACAAAGGCCAGCACACTGCAGTCCTGCGCATCGCATACGTTGATTAAAAGAAAAAGAGAAGAAAAAAACAATTACCATACCAGATAAGGAAAAAAATGAAATACTTTTATGTAGTAAATAAGATACACGTGATTAATTTGTAGCAAAAGCACTGAATGCCAATTCATGCAGCACAGGCAGCAAGTCAGAGGCAGTGTCCCAATCTTGCCCACCTCCTTAATGAGCTCGGACTGGCCAGCTGTGTAGCTGTAGGAGGCTATGAGTGTAGCAATGCCCACGTAGGAGCGTACAAGCTCTGCCAAAAGCCGCAGGATAGTGGAGGTGGGCATCAGGGGCTTGCTGGCCTTGGCCTTTGCTGCCCTGCTCTCCTCCGAGGAGGCTCCCCTTTCACCCTCTTGCTCCTTCTTCTCCTCCCGCATCTCCTCAGGGGTTGAGGCTAGTAAACGTAGTGGAAAAATTAGGGGGAAAAATAGTTGAAAGAGAGAAGACAAAAATGGTTTAAGCCTGACAAAGAGCAAGCATACTGTAATATTATACAGTGTGTGCACGTGTGAGATCATGAAGTTCCTACCTTCTCCCTGAGGTGTTCCTGACTGGGAAGACTCTGCAACAGCACCATCTGCAGCAAACACCTGAGTCTGTGGAGACGGCATAATTAAAACTCAAGAACAGAAAATTGGAGAATTGTAGAAGCCCCATGTCGTGTGATTATTAAGACTCACTCTGGTAACAGTGACGGTAAAAATTCATGTTGACATTCATTAAGCACAGACAGCGTTAGGCTAAGCTAAGCAGCAACAGACACCACAGCCTCAATTTTTTGCAGTTCCATAGGCAAATGAAAGATGTATCTCAAAATCTTTCACAGAACTGTATTATGTTCCACAAAGCTTTACTTAAGGGAAGTATTTTTTTTTTATTACATAGAACATACATCAGCCTTTTTAGGACATCACAGGCATATATGCAATTACACTATAAAAATTGAATTACTTATGCTTCCGTGTAGACTCACATTTATGTGAAAAGCAGATTGAGAGTCAAATTCGCTTCCTTGTCGTGTGAGTCTGTACTGCTGGTACACATAATCCCCTACGTCCTGCAAGATCTGGCACAGGTCCTGACTGCCAGGAACCGCCACTAGCCGCTCCTCTCCTCTATCTGCTGCATGAGGCATACACACAACAGTGGAAAAAAGTAAAGTAATGAGCAACGATAAGAGGTGGAAGGCAAAAGGACAACTGTTAGGCATCATATGTTCAGTCAGCATCCCGCACATGTGCATCCTCAAAAAATTCCCTAAATGAATAAGCATCCATGATCTTACCTTCCTCAGGAGCATGGTACGCTGCAAGGGCATTGAGCATGTCATATATGACCTCTTTAATGGTGTCTGGGATCGGCGGCAGTGGAGATAGCTTCAGAGGTGTTGTCTTCACCAACTGTACTGCATTTGGACCCTTAATTCTGAAGTTCTCAAATTCATCATCAGAGGCTGGGGGAATATTTTATTTAAATATGTAAATGTCCCCATCTCGTTAGAAATATTTTATTAGCAGAGGGAGGAGTAATTTCCTGTGAAAAATAATCCTTTACCTGTTCCAGCACCTCTTGGGGCTGGCAGGGCGATCCGGACACAGCTGTTGGCAGTTTCTGTGAAGCACTCAGGATTACGGCAGGCTGCCGGGCCGAGCACACGCAGGATGTAGTTGATCTCTCGTGAGCCCAGACTACCTGACACCACCCCAGAAGTTGTGCTCCCTGCTCCACTGGTAACTGCAGAGCGCACCACCTGAGAAAGGATAAATATGAAGAGTGGTGAAGATATATAATGTAAAGCAATGTTTGAAAATAGAGAACACAGAAGGAAAACTCAGTGGCACTAATGACAAGAATAGTAGAATTGTAGGAAAAAATAAATTTCTCGATTGAGGAAATTAGTCTGGCACCTTCTCCATGGTATGGCGCAGCGTGGCTGGGTCCTCAATGATGTGGCGGAAGAGAAGCGTGACGAGCGGGGTGAAGCCATTGAAGCCAGAACTCTGTGTGAGGCCCAGGATCATGCGCGTGCTCTTGAGTTCGGCGAACATCATGGCATAGTGATGTATGCGTGTAAGGCGCAAGCACAGTCGCAGCGTTGCATGCAGCGTGTCTGGATCCACAGGGACGCTGATCATGCTGACACAGGCACGGATCAGAACTGTGGTCATCTCCTCTGACAGTCCTTGAACCACAATGCCACCAGACCCAGAGGGTGAGTCCTGAGGAACAGCAGGGAGAGTGGAGGCTGATGAAGACTCCTTCTGGTCTGCCTCCTCTTTAGGGGGTGCCATCTCCACAGCAACAGATGTTGTGTCTGAGTTTGGGGGAAATTGACTTTTATCTTATTATGAAAATTGAAGTACGGTTAGAAGAGCTAACAAGTCTTCAGTGGTAAAGAAACAGCTACATTATACGAAAGGCACTAGTGTAGAGCTCACCTGTATCAGTCTGGGTCTCCTCAGTCTTGGCTCTCTGCTCCCCCTCCTCCCGCTCAGAGTCAGCAGCACTTCCAGATTTGGTCGGCTTTGGTGTGCGAGGAACTCTCTGCACCGTCAGCATCACAGGTCTTCTGTTTCCTGTCTCTTCATTAACCTGCACAAAGCACAGAAAATGGTTTAATTGCAGTCATACTCCATCTCATAATTATATTAAATGTGAAGTTTTTGAGTGACCTGTATGAAATCAGCCCAGCTAATAAATATGTCCTTCAGATCCCAATCATAACCACCATAGGTACTTTCATATGCACATCCATAAATGAATATTCAAGCAGGCATTGGCTTAAATCAAGAAATCAGAAACGAAACAGAACTAAAGGAAGACCATTTGTATTAATATATACCTGCACCATAGTGTTGAACTGTACAGTGTATCTCCTTCGGCCTGCAGTGAAGCGGACGCTGGTCTCGCCCGCCCTCCAGGCTGAGTCTATTGTGCTGTTATTACTAGCACTATAGCTGCACCAACGGCCTGAACGGTCATCAAACCAGCGCCAGTTATTCCCATTAGGCTGCAGGTACTGATATGGGTTGAAAAAAAAAGTTTAAGGTTCTCTTCACAGCCTCAGAATGTCACAAATATGTTAATTTATTCAAATAATGTTTATTTTATTTGTACAAACCTTGTTCATCTGAGCTCTTCGCTTGGATGACACTGCCATTTTCTCATAGAAGTCAATGAGCAGGAGCACTGGAGTGATCCATCTACACAGAAAAGAAAACCATAAATAGCAAAATTCCATCCACTATATTTACAAAAGAATATTTTTGGGGGGTTGTGGGGGTGTATCATTTGTAGTTATTTAAATGCATCTTTTGCTTTAAAAGGTTGAACTGGCAGTGTGTCCTATTTTTCTGTGACCAGTCTTAGCCACAGGCACATGGCGGCTGGCACTCACTTGGGAGTCTGGATGTCTTTCTGCTCCTTGGCAGCCTGTAGACAAGGCTGAACCACTTCCAGAAGCTTAATCAGCACAGTCAGAACACCACTGCTCTCCACGATCCGTGCACATGACAGCTTCAGCTCCTAAAAGACAAGGACTTCAATGCAGTACACCCACACAGTGGGAGGTAATGTGTATGTATTTATATTCCTGTGTGAGAAAACAGTTTGAATGTTTACAGTCAAACACACTGAGCTTTTGTTGTTTCTATGACACTTGGAGTAGCACAGGAGCATCTAATCTCATCAATAAAAGGCTGGTGAAACTACAAGTTTTCATTACAATCTAACCTGCTTCTACTTGTGTATTCCATTATCCTTCTTCAACAAATAACTAATCAATGGTATGATTATCTGCAGTCATACTGGCCCTTCACAAACCAGGATGGACAACCCTGGGCTATTAAAGGCCTAGAACACGCAGTAACGCATACCTCAAACAGCAGCGTGAGAAGCAGAACACGAGTGGCCAAGTTTGAGGCCTGGGGCAAGGTCACCATCTGCCTTGTCCACTCAGACACTGTTTTAGTATCACTGGTCGTAAGTGGCACAGCAGCCTTTATCAGCACATCAGCAGCATCCCACACCTACAGAGAAACAGACATAAGAACACAACTTAAGTAAGAACAAACAGGGAACACAATTATGAACTAACAATTACACTAATATAATTGACTGACCTGGTTGACAACCTGACGGAGGATAAGGTCTCGGTACTCAGGACCGTTTCTCTTGATGGCAGTCATTAGCAGGTCACAGAGCCGGTAGACTGTGTCAGGCAACTCATCCAGCAAATGGAAGCAACCTGGTAGCATGGTGTCAGTGAAGGCATGAAGCTCAGAGCTGTCCAAGGGTTCAGCCTCCAGAAAACGCTCCAGACAACGAGCCTCCTCTTCTTCAGCTCGCTCTCGTGCTCTTCGCTCTTCCTCCTCACGCCTGCGCGCTGCCTCCTGAGACAACACATGCAAAGAAATTGGATAACTGATGAGACAACACATTTCTCATAAATGCCATGGAGCCTAATGTTGATATTACTGATGGTGTTTTCACATGTGATTCTATGAGGCGTGTGCACTGATATAATTATAGGAAATAGACTCCAATTGCAAGATACTAAATGATACTAAAAATGTAATTTGTCCTCTAAAATGAGCATTGTACAGCTCAGTAGTGTGCATAAGTAGAAGTGCATGTCTGTGTGTGCCTATGTGCCCACCTCAGGAGAGTCTGAGCGTTGCTCCATGCTGACTTCTTGACCCAGAGACATGGCGATGGCCCTCATCATCTGGTCCTCTTCAGACATGGTGAATTCCTACAGTGACACAGCCCAAAATGACTAATCTTAATCCTTGTGTGCGTGTATGTTTGTGGGTGTATATATATATATAATTGTTTCTTACCCTAACAGCTGCACTGAGAAGTGGTGGTGGGTGGGTAAGCAGGTATTCTGTGGCCTGCTCCATGGTGGTGGTGTTGAGTAATGCCTCCATGGCATGCTCTCTGGAAAAGCCCATGTCCATTAGCTGGACAAAAGGCAGACAGTTAGAACTGGAGGAAATGTTCTATACTAACAACAAGAAAAATACCACAAATCAAAACTACTAACTACAAAAGAAAACTATATGACCATCACCTGTGTGAGCTGAGCCTGGTTGACCTGGGGTTCCCTGCGAGGTGTGGAATTGCTGCCCTCCTCTGCAGAGCCACTAGCTGTGCCAGCAGTACCAGCACCAGCCCCTGCGGCCCCCTCTCCAACTGCTGCACCAGCTCCTGGAGCAACACTAGCTCCTCCAGCCCCAGAAGCACCATCCTCATCAGTGCGAGCGGAACCCTCTCTCTCTTTAGCCAGTCGCTCCTGGATGATTGGTTCACCACGCAAAATGTGGCAAAGAATGGCAAGCATGGACTCCGCCATACGCCCGCCATAGACCTTCAGTGGTTTACGATTCCACAGGTTGCGGATGCAGCCAAATGCAGCCTGTGTGTTAGACAGTGAAAAATGAATTACTCGCTGGGTTTCATGCATTACTATTGGGTGTTCATTAGGGTTTAAACCATCACATTGTGATCCTTTTATTAAATGCAATCTCAAAATTAAAACGGAACACACAAAATGAGAATATTTACACAGTACAACACAAACAAAAGCAAACAAAACGTAATTTTTTCTCCAGTTAGGGGAAATAAAAATTTAATATTTTATATTAATTCAATCACTCCAAACATCACTCCTGTTCATGTTACATTGTGTTTATACTTAGTAAGAACTTTGTTCTGTTGCAAACGTGGACTCTCACCTTCTGGGTGACGATGAGGAAACGGAGGGCACTGAACTGTGGTGTGGTGGAGGTTGCTCCAGGCACTTTGGCAGGCAGAGAGTGTGGAGAGTCCAGAACCGTGCTGGGGTTCACCATCTTTTCCACCAGCATTAGCCAAGCATCAAGGAATTCACCAGTCCCATCAGGCAGCTCGGTGTGCTCTAGCCCCTCAGACACTGGAACCTTCCCTCCCATAGACAGAGCCCAGTTAAACGTGCTGAGAAGCGGAGGGGAAAACGAGAAGGAAACATTAGATTAATTATACTCATGAGTACATTGGAAATAAGTAGCGCTTGGACGATCAGTTAGTTCCCCACTCACTCAAACAGGGCATCGTGGCCTCCAGAGCAAAAGAATTTCTGCAGCATCAGGTGGTAGGGATATTTCCTCTCATCAAATAACATGGGTGAGGTGAAGCCCACAGAACAGATGAAAAATGTCAGCCTGAGCAGAAGGAGACACATACGTTTACTTAGTGCCTGTAAAAGACACCTGGAGTAGAAACATGAGATGTTTCTGAGGATGGTGTACCTGAAGCGAGGAGTAGGTGTATATGGAGGAGGCTGCCAGCTCAGGCCCTTGGTGAGTAGTTTGGTAAGAGAGGATGCAGTGGCACGTGCTGCTGGTGTGGGAGCTGTGCCCGTGCTAGTGGTGTGGTGTGAGCGCCGCTGACGGACAGGTGAACCAACACACAGCTTCACCAACAGCCCAAACAGCTCTGCCAGAGCCCTGCCCAAACGGGACGACGCTGCAAGGAAGTAGTTTGAAAATTCGGTTTAAGTGTTTTTACTGAAATTACACTTAAGCCGTTTACTTTCACTAACAAAAGCTTACTTTGTCAAAAAATTATAAAACCTGGCTGTATTTAAGCCTCTTATTCCTTGCTGACTCAAAACGGCAGAAAAACTGAATTACATGAAGCTAAGCTGAAAAAGCCGTTTTACACTAACGTAAGGACTGACCCGAGAGCAGAGGTTTGATCTGTTTGATGCGCGTTGCCATAGCAGGAGTAAGTTTGGATTTGGCCTTTGGGTCAGTAGACGAGGGCTCATCCGTCTCCATGGGAGCAAGGGAGTCTCCATCAAGGCCCATGCCCTCCAGCAGACCCTGTGCAGAAGGGTCCACACCCACAGACAGAGCCTCTGCCTCAGCTGGGGGGGAAAAAAAAAAAAGACTAAACACGTTGAAAAATTTACCCCAGAAATGAGAGAAAGGGAAATAACAGCTTATATCAATTTGGTTCATTTAACACAAATACAGAAGTCCTTTGAAACAAGGAGGTAGAAAAACAAAGAAATGGTCTTAGAGGTAAAGGGAAAGAATGATATAGATAAAAGGGGAGGTATTATGCAAAATCACCCTGGCGCAGTGTTTTACCGGTTCTCCTGCCTCCACTGGCTGCCGTACTGCCGGATGGTTTTTCTTCCTTAGGCACCAGTTTCTGCATGTCAGCCTGGCCAAACTCACAGCCAGGGGGGAGACTGCAAAGCAAACAAATAAGCAATTGAATACATAAACTTCTTCTACAGTGCATTGGAACAAAGGTTACATCTCATGCTTAAAGCCCTCAAGCAGATGTACCACTTAAAATCAATTCCATAAAAACTTGCATGAATTGGGAACAGTTAATGCACTGCTTATAAGACAAGCAAACATACGTTTTCTATTGTTTCTAAGAGAAACTCAAACATATATGAACAATCTAGAAGCAAGAACAATTTTAGGCCGCTTAGACATTGATCACAGGTCTTGAAAAAATGTCTAGAAAGTTATGCAGTACAGTTTGACTCCACATAATGACAGTTTGGTGCAGAAACTACATTCAGTTGGTAAAGGCTATACAGCTAAGGACAGCTATTTGTACTGGATGGCAGAACAAGATGAGTGGAGAGCAGTGCTAACCTGTTGGGTGTGCAGAGGGACAGGAGCACAGTGCTCTCCCACACTAGAGAGCAGTAGAGCTGACTCAGTTTATTGAGTACACTCAGACCCAGCTGGGATCCCCACTGATTCACTGAGATGGCCCGAATCTCACTCTGACAGACCAAAAGGAAAAAGGAAAACGACTGTTACAAGAACCTTGCTCTCATGATCACTTCAGCTGAAATTATCGTTGATTCTACTAAACAGTAAGTTTTGAGCTAAAAATCTCACCTGTCCAACTCTGCATGTGTGGACAAACATAAGTATATATGCATGTGCGGCGGTGAGTGCATGCAGGAGAGGTGTGGCACGAGCAGACAGTGTGGCGTCTGTGACATGGCCAGCATTGGCCAGTTCTCTCAGTAGAACTGAACCACCCGGCACTTCAATGGGCCGATGGAGTGGCTCCAGAGCTGACAGGATGCTGTCCAACTGACACAAGCCCTCCTGAAGAACCTTTGGCTCGTGGGACAGAGTCTGAACCAAGAAAACAGTGGTTTAAAAGATGTTCTCTTAAATAAAAGAATTTAATGTGAATTTCCTTAGATGGCCAAGACAGTGCAGTTTTTTGTGTGAGATTAATCATTAACATGATTTCTACCATCTCACAGATTGTATTTCTCACCAAAATTGATTTGCACACGCCAGCTACAGCCTGACAAGCCGCAGATGTAGGGAAGTCGATGGGCAGGTTGGGCAGCCCCAAGATTGACACCAGGGGTAGGAGACCTTTCTGGTTCACAAACTCCTGACAGTGGTCGTCTGTTGTGTTGTTACTCAAAATTGACTCTACAAACTTCATCTTGAAGTAAGAAACAGACAAAACAATAAATCAGTCTATGTCAGGACATGGACATTGTCTGAACAAGCTGTCCTATGGAGTTGACCAGGTAATGCTACCCAGTCGACATGAGACAAGGGATGGGCACTCAAAGCAAAAGTAGTATTCAAATCATTATAAAATTATTCAGGTATTTAAGACAATTTGTAGCTGGTTTTAGATGCATTTTTAGAACATTGTCAGTAACAAGGTGGTACAATGGCCAGCCAAAATAAAGCTAACCTAATTAAAAAAAAAAGTTCTCAGTAATATAATGCCTTATATTCAGAACTCATGACCTACCCATATATCAGACATAAATAAATGAGGTACTGATTTAAGATGCAGAGCATAATAAAAATGAAGTAGACCTAGGAAGCTGTAAGACCAATTCACCATTAGCTGACTCAGCGCTTACCACATTGAGGATGTAATCCATAAGGGGAATGGGGATCCGTTCTTCTGTGCCAACCACTCTGCAAAAGAAAGGGTCTATTTAGTCACTGAAGCAGTGTCTCAAACTCACATGCAATGGATCAATGCCAGGTCAATATTTCCCTCCCTACTAATCAAGCAACACATTAAATTAAAAAAATTTTTTTTTAAAAACTCACTGCCTGTTGCTCTCTGGCTCCCCCTGCTGTTGGCTGAATGTATGCAATGCCTCTTCCTCCTCCTCATCCTCACTGGAGGCTTCTTCTGCTGCATGGTTGGACCGAGCTGGAGGCACTGTGACAGTTCCATCTGCTTTCTGTATAGAAGGCTTCTGGCAGATATACTCAGGAGCTCTGCCCAAGTTACAGATCTCCTCCAGCAACTAATGAGCAAAAGGCATTACAAAGAAAATATTAAAATATTAAAAACGGCAAGTACAGATAACAACATTATGATCAGCGGCAGCCCAACCTTGATAATGGCAGTTGTGGCATCCGTTTTCAGTGTGGGCTGGTGTCTCATGAGCTCATCCACAGCACTGCCTAAATTGGAGGCAGTGTCCCCTGCAATACAAACAGACCTTCGGCTTTGAACTAGTGAAAGCGAAAGTGACCATTCTGTCATACGTGAACACACCACACAGTGAGAACAGCACGAAATTCTTCCTCTGCATTTTACCCATTCACCAAGTGAAGCAGCCGGCAGCCAGCAACACAACACTCAGGGAACAGTGTGTGGGGTGGTATCTTGCTCAAGGGCACCTCAGAGGTGCTTAGCAGTCTTGGGAACCAAACCCACAATTTCCCGATCACAGGGCGAACGCCCTAACCACTACGCCACCAGCTGCCCCACTACTTTGTCTTACTCAATTTTAAAATATACACAAACAGATTTCACTAAAGGCTTGTTTTATCTAAAATGTCAGGATTACTTATTCTTAACTACGGCTTCTCTCAGTTACAAACGCTACAGCTCATCTACAGTGACACATACCCAGTGGGTCCGAGCTGCGGCGGCGTCGCATGGCTGGCAGGTAGTCAGGTGACAGCAGCACTTTGAACAGGCGCTCAAAGGGCTGGCACTGGACAAACGAGTGCAGGCCGCGGGCATTTAGGCACAGGGCACTGAAGACATTGGGCAGGGAACCCAGCACCTCTCGGGTGGCAGGGACCTGCAGAGAGAGAGACTGTGAGAGAGAATCGGAGCGGAGTTGGGAAGGAACGAGTGAGAAAAAGGAGTCAGGGAAGACGCCAGAAACAAAACTGGCCAACACGTGGTGTGTAAGCTGCTAAGAAAGTGAGAAAATTGGAAGGTGTTGGCAACGGAAGAGTAAATGAGGCTGTGAAAACAACAAACAAAAAAGGTTGTAGGGGGCATTGGGGACAACAATAACAGACAGTGGGATATCAAGAATGAGATGTGGGTGGTGTGACTAAATTCCTGTTTTCTGACAGCACTAACAATAGCACCCTGCAATCAAACATGCAGAACAAGTTCTAAATGAATGAAATGGGCTATTTGAAAAAAAAACAAAACAAAAAGAGCAAGAGAAAATGAAAGGAACAGCAAGAAGCAGAGTAATAGTATTAGGGTATTGAAAATGCAGACTCACATCTTTGATAAGTAGTGCATGTAGCATAACATCTGTGAGGCCATTGTCCTGCAAAGAGGAGAGCAAGGATGGCTCCTGGAAAACGAACACTGTAACAACCTCCGTCGCTGGGGACAAATATATGATGGTATGGTTAGATATCTTGCAATCAACACTATAGGTTTATATAAAATCAAGCTTCCATTTCAAGGAACCATTCTTAGAGCTTAATCTGAATGTGCTTAATCTTTGTACAATTATCAGAATCAGTCAAGCATGTGAGTAAACACATGCAAGGAATTTGAGTCCGTTCAAGGATGTCTTTCAAGCACAACAGCATGTGAAGACACAATAAATGTACTGAGCAATGTAATATACAATAATCTACAATATGGATACATAATATGGATTCATATTTATAAGTATAAATGTTTATAAGTATAAATATTTTTATCAAGATATTGTTCCATGAATTCTGCTAACAGAATTTGCAAATTACACAGTAATTATGTATGTCACATTTCAAACATGGCTTCACAGAATTCATCTATTCAAACTAGCTTTAATAACGTGTTTTAAGGTAAGAGATTAAAATTACTGTGCATGGTAGATTACTGTACAGTGCAGATTCTGCAGGTAGAGATGTAGCAAAAGGATGCTAGTCTAAATATGCAAAGCAGAGCTTTGAGTCTACTTGTAACTATGTCATCTTTGTCATCGTCTGCCCTTGTCTGGTCAAGGTCCTTGAAGCCTGAGCTACAGAGAGCTGTGGACACATAGTGAAACTTTTAAACACAGCAATGCCTTTGCTGTGTGCTCACCCAAGAGGAAGAGTGAAGGTCCATAATACTCTGCATTACTGATGATGTGCTTCAGCGAGGTAGGCAAGGACCCATCCATCACTGCAGAAAGATTGTAAGGAATTACATACACCTTAAAGGCAAAAAGAATACTGTATGCACATTTGCCTTAAATTCATACAAGTGACTGGATTTCTAAGCATTTTTTGTTTCTCTTACCATGGCGAATGCCATCTGAAAAGGCAGGGTCTTGAATGGCTTTCTTCAAAAAGTTCAACATTGATTTCAGGAGAGCTGCTCTCTGAGGGATACACTGCACACCTGTAATGTAAAACATAAGAAAACAACAATTTGTCCATTATGTGGGTACTGTGTACAATTAAATATTAAACTCAGCCTGCAGGGAAATTTAGTTTTTTCACCTGCTCTGGGCACGCTCACTGTACTGCTCTGTGCACGAGAGTCCGTCTCTGCTCTGGAGCCTGCGGAGGTGGAAGGCCCTGGACTGCTCTCCATGGCAACCTCAGACACTGCAGTAAAACCACCATTTAGAGCAGCGTGTTATTAGGAAAAATGTACTGGAGGACAGAAACCACTACTCACCATCAACTTTCAGATGCATACATTTTTCTATAAACAAAAATGGCCATCAAATGTAAATGACAAATCTAGTGGGTATCTACATAAGTGTCTTCAAATGTGAGTACACATGGTGAAATTAATATAAAAAACAAAAGGAACTGACTGTCCATGTCTGTGTCCATGTCCTCAGTTTCGGTAGCTGTGCTGGGCCTCTGGATCTTTGGCTTGATGACAAAAGGGCACTCTTTCCTGGACAGGTCCACCTCATGCTGCACAAACACATTACAGTCATGAGAAAGAAAGATCATTCCAGTAACAAAGAGCTAAGGGCTAGAACTGAATTAGCCATAGAAGGGCACATGACTGTTCTGGGAGGGGGAGATGAGCAGTACCTCTAGTCTGCAGATGAAGATGGAAAGGCCGCTGTGGGACTGAAAGGCAGCCATGTCCAGATTAGTGATGAGGTCCACAACACGCACTGCCCGTGTCACAAAGGTAATCTGGTCTTGCTCATCTCCCAAAAACTTGATCACCTAGATAAAGAGGCACATATTTCATTTAAAAAAATAAAAATAAAAAAAGAGAGAGACAGACACTAAAGCCAACTGGGGGAAGGATGACAATTAGAAACATGGCAAAAATATAACCTGATACTAAAAGACATTAATAAGACATCTTTAAATTTTCATATATTTACATACAATTTGGAGATAATGAGCACAAACCTTCAACAAGGCCTCCATCATTCCACAAGAGACTAAGGCCTCCCCACCAGCATCATAACTGGCCAAGTGGTACAGAAAAGAAAAGAGAGCTGTAGCAAATTGGTGTGGGTACGGCTCCATCAGTGGGTCTGTTTTTGAAACAACAGCAAAAGGAATGTCACATGTCAGATCAGGCATTATCATGAACTACAGCAGTGTACTGTACATGATATTTTATATGACAGCAGATAGATAAGATATTCCTTACCGATCATGGCTTGAATGCAGTTGCGGACCAGCACAGGCAAGAAGCCATGATAGGAAGCTGTACCGGTGCAGTCAATAATATTTGACAGTTTAGGAGTCCGCTCCAAGTGTACTATTGATGTCAAAGTGCGCAAGGAGGCGGCTTTTATGTCCTGTCAAAAACAGTATGTAAGAATATGTAACTTGCCAAAACAATCGCAGTGCCATGTGGTTAAAGTGAACTCATATGTCTATGGTGTATTACAAATGTTTGTTATGCATTGGGAGAAAAGGGTACCTTTGTATATGCCCAATAACCATACAGATTTCCAGACACGTGTGACCATACACTATATTGCCAAAAGTATTCACTCACCCATCAAAATAATTAAATTCAGGTGTGTTCCAATCAGTTTCATGGCCACAGATGTATAACTTCAAGCACCTAGGCATGCAGAACCACTTCTACAAACATTTGTGAAAGAATGGGTTGCTGTCAGGAGCTCAGTGAATTCCAGCATGGTACCGTGATAGGATGCACCGTGAAATTTCCTCGCTACTAAATATTCCACAGTCAGCTGTCAGTGATATTACAACAAAGGGGAAGTGATTGGGATCGGCAGCAACTCAGCTACGAAGCTGCAGGCCACGTAAACTGACGGAGTGTGGTCAGTGGATGTTGAGGCGCATAGTGTGCAGAGGTCACCAACTTTCTGCAGTCTCAATTGCTACAGACCTCCAAACTTCATGTGGCCTTCAGATTAGAACAAGAACAGCGTGCTATTACGGGGTAGGGTTGTTTTTCAGGAGCTGGGCTTGGCCCCTTCAAAGACTGACCCAGTAAACAAAGCAAGACCCATACAGACATGAGACATAAGCAAGTTTGGTGTGGAAGAACTTGACTGGCCTGCACCTCATCCCGGTAGAACATTTTGGGATGAATTAGAGCAGAGACTGCGAGCCAGGCCTCGTCGTCCAACATCAGTGTCTGACTTCACAAATGGGCTTCTGAAAGAAGCACACTCCTAAACCTCTGTTATAGTTGCAAAGGGTGGGCCAAGGTCATATTAAGCCCTATGGATTAAGAATGAGATGTCAAGCTCATATGCGTATAAAGGAAGCTGAGCAAATACTTTTGGCAATATAGTGCACATGTCCAAATTAGTCAGACCGGACATTAAATTGACTTTACCCAGTCAGCTAACTAGTGCCAAGTCTGTCTGATGTCTGAGTCCCTGGGTAAACGCAACAGAATGAGTATTAGTGCTGCACGATATTAGGAAAACATGCGATATGCGATAATGCAGTTGAGTGTTGCGATGGCGATATCATATGCGATAAGTAAGTAAAAACTTAGCCTTTGTAGTGTTAAATGTTTTTCTGCTTTGGATTTGCTGGTAATAAAGACTCCAGACACTGACTAGTCTATGCAGAAAAAAATGAAATCCAATACTGCCATTCCAACATGTTTTTTAAAAGAATTTACATAAACAGAGCATTTAATGTCTCCCATAAAACATTTGAACATTATTTTCAGATTTTCTCAACATTTTTTAAATAATTTTAATTCTTAAATAAATGTGAACATAAATTACAGTAAGTTCTTAGCCAGAAAGAAAAAAGCAAAAGGAACAATCTATAACAGCAGCACAGAAGATGAAGAAACTGCCCAGTGATTTTTTTGCCATCTTCTCTGTGGCACTGGGTGAAGAGTTTTGGAAAAACACTATTTATTGCAGTTCAGTCAATAAATGCGATATGGATATTTTTTCACAATATGGATATTGTGCATGTTATCGCGATGGCCGTAAATTTGCGATATATTGTGCAGCCCTATGAGTATTAAATTATTTACATGAAGATAGCAACAATAATGTCTAACAGGAGATATGACCAGATTCAGGACCCTCAGTGACTAAGAGCAGACTCTGCACTTAGAGAATCTGCCGTTTGTGATTGAACTGGCTACACAATTGCATCACATCCAATCTCCTGCACATTCTACCCAGGCACCAGCCCTCACCTAAACCACACAGTACATTCAGGAGGAGAGAATACATCCGCCCCTGAACAGTTCCTCCGGCGCGCTTCAGACAATGTTAGGACCCAATTTTCTGGACCTTGTCCGGAGTTCATATGTGAGAACGGCTCAGGTCACATTGGTACAATGATTGCTTAAGCATGAGTTAAGCACATAAGCACATCTGACACTTGTTTCAGGGCAGCTGGCATATTACAATTCAGGGTCATTCCTCACCACCAGCTGTTTGTCTGTGATCTGCAGTACATCCACCAGCTCTTCTATCAGCCCGTTGTAAAGTATACTGTTGGCCGACTCCTGGAGGGCATTGGAGTACACTACAAAAATATTAGCACAAAAAAATTCACCTCAGCAGATGTACAGCAAGGGCCCTGGCAGTTTGATGAAAATAAATGATGCCCTTATTTTGGTCAGAGTCTGAAAGGTCACTCACCCAGTATGGAGATGGCATGTAATCTAGCCTGCACAGCCTGAAGTCTCTTCTTGTGGTTTGAGAAGCCGTGTGCCAGGCGTATGTGTGTGAACAGCAGGGTTTGCTTGTCTTTTGGGATGTTGTACATGACTGTAAGAGACTCCATGATCTCAGAAGGACTCTCCGAGATCTGGGTATACAACCAAGAGAAGCCATGATTAAGTACAAGCGTGATCAATAAGGTCATTAAGATTCCTGCCACAATGACCAAGAATTATCATGGGAGCTCACCTTGTCAAGTTGTTCAATGTGGATGTAGTGTAGCGTGTTGCTGCTAGACTGTTGAAAGAAAAAGAAAAATTACATTTACTTCATTTAGCAGACGCTCTTAGCAGTCTCCTACTGGGTTTGTATGCTGGCTTCAGTATATCACCACTGGGTTCCTGAACAAGATGCTTAACCCCAAGGCCCCCCCCCCCAAATGTCTATGTATGCTTAGACCACAGGAAAGAAAACAATAATAGAGCAGCTAATTTTGTCTAGCTCTTTATGAGTGAAGAATATTCCTTACCTTCTTCTCCACTTTGACCTCAGAGCTAGGCTCAGCATAGAATTCAAAGTGCAGAGTGGTGGCACTAGGTGGGTATTTCTGTACAGACAATGTGGAAATGATCAGAACAGGTAAAACCAACACAGTACACTACATCTAGCAATTCATACGTCAAAAGGGCCTTGCTCAAACAGGCAGTCAAAAACAATTAATAAGTTGGTTTTCAAGTGGCTTTCTGCTGTTCATACATGCAGAAAAATTGGATTTTAAGTGCCATTGGTAGGTGGTCTAAAATTGAAATTAAACCAGATCCTGAGTAGATGCGACAATCTGATATTCTGTATCGGCCCGATTCTGACCTTAATTACTGGATCGGAAATCAGGAGGGAATAAAAATATGTTATCAGATAGGGCTCGATGAAACCTTTCCAACGACACCTTGTTTGCCATAATAGTCACGGGAGATCCGTTATATCGTTCACCTCGCCCAGATGTCCCATTACTTTTGCCTCAGGGGAATTTAGATTTAAGATCATCCATGTTGGTGAGGGCATATCACAGCAGGCAGTACAGCACCCTGCTAAGTAACAGCCAATTGTAATCACGGGGCATGGCCAATAAGCATATCACGCCGTTTGTAAAAGTGGTACATTAAAATCTCACATTTAGAGTCGCCCTATGAAAAAGTGCAACATTTAGATTGAGCTCAACATTTAGTTTAACACTTATCTCTAAATGTGTGAAAATTGCACTAAATCATGCAGAAAAATGTAAAACTTAAGTAACTAATCAGATTTTTCTGGTAGTGTGAACAAAGTCTATACACATTGACTTACAGAGGTGTTCAACTCTGGTCCTGGAGGGCCAGAGCTGAAACTGGTGTAAGGGGCTTACCGTCATGGGCAGATCTCTGCAGCACTCGGCCAGACCAAATCCATTTTCCTTCCCTCCCCAGCTCTACATAGAAATAATGTACAAAAGACAAGCATGTAATGGATGAACGAAAGCACCTTCAGCCCTAGCAAGTCAGTGAACTGAATCCATAGTACATGAACACATGAAAATGCTGCCAGGACAAAACCATGTCAAGCTTCTACTAAAGTCACTGAAGTATGCAACCATAAACACCAAAATGCTCTCTTCCAAGGTAGCATGAAGTCCTGGTGAGATCTCAACCAATCCTACCTCAGCTAGGTGTTGTAAGCGAGCAAGCAAAGGACTCCTCTTGTCCGAGCCCAGCCTGGTGATGTAGTTGGAGCGCTTGCTGAACACATACAAGAGGTTCAGCACAGAGAGCACCACTTGCATGTCGCATGATGCTAAAAGGGTGGTCAAATGCTGCAGGGTGAGAAGAAAAACATTAGTCACTCAAAATGAAACAGCTAAAGCATAAACATGGCGGGTGGTATGTTTAATATTATATACACATCACACATTGCAAATAATTATGTTTAACAGAGCTAAAAACAATCAAAAAATCAATATTATATGACCCCAGCATCAGTTAAGGATGTACATCTATTCAAAACAATCTGCCAATTTACTGTATTGATTCTAGCCAACCAGAGCTGTTAAACAATGTGAGCAAAAATTTTAGCTCTTATTCTTATTCTCAAACAGGCTGTGTCTGTGCTTGCTGGCACTAATCCAAGTTTGGGGGACTTCAATGGCTATTACATCTGTATCAATTTGTCGAAGCATAAACACACATCACACATTGTGGTGAACAGGTAAAATCTAACATTTTATGCTATACTTTATTTGAGCCATGTCATTTAAAAAAAACGTTTTAAATTTATGTAAAGTTACCGTGACCATTATAATGCTTATATCGGCACTTTCATATTTTGCAGATTCTTTTAGCACAGTGTGTGCTTCAGCCTCAGAAAATTAGATTTATAATAATTTGATTGGAAAAAATTGATCATAAAAGTCTAGGACCAATAAGGTCAAAAGACAAGACCATAAGCATGGCATTCATGTGGAATGAGAAGGCTTTACTATACCTCTATGGAGCTGTACAGATGCCGGGAGAAACTGTACTCTATTAACAGGGCTGTAAAGTTCAGCACAGCAAGCAGCAAGGCTTTGAGCTGTCCATTGTCTGGTCGATCACACACCAGCATCCAGGACATGTTCTCCACCGTCTGTCCCGCATCACACAGGATTCCATCAAAGCGGTCCAAAAGGTCTACCCAATGGTACAACTCACACTGTAAAAAAAAAAAAAAAAAAAAAAACATAATTTTTTGAAAAACATTCATTTAAAACAAACAGGAACAATTGTTCATATAAATCCTCGGTTCTGTAATCACCTTGCCAATGTTCCATGTCTTGATGTGCTGTAGCTCCAGCAGCAATTGCTCATCACTGCACCCTTTCAGCTTCTCTATAAGCGTCCTGCAGTCAGCAGGCTAAAAGAAAAAAGTGTGTTTAGGACATCTTAATAGTGAAGAGACCATACACCACATTTACATATATATACTGGACAGAAATTGACAATACTGACCGCTTCAGTGGGAGTTTTCTTTAACTTGCTTCTGTCAACCTTCATGGTTACTAGTTTCTACACTCTGGTCCTGAATGAACATAAACAAGCTTGTTAACCCATTTATGCATTAAAAAGGGTTATCACAATATTTCTGCAAACTATACTTTTAGCAAAAAGGGTTTGATATGGTACTAAAAGCATTCTTTAATAACTACACACAAACAGACTCCTAACAGAGTAGAAGCATTAAGCACATAAATGGTTATTTGATTTAATATGCTCATATTGATAGCTGTTACCCATGTTAAAGAACCCTTGAAGAATCTCTAAGAGTGTAGTATTAAGCTATACATCCTCTACAAACAGAACAGAGCTTAAATCAACTTACAAATAACATCTTGCATGTAAACAACTTTATAATGCCACCAAGTAGAAAAAACTTACGATAATTAATTTGGCAATTCCAACTTAACGGCATCTTTCACATATAATGCCTACAAGGAAAGACAGAAACTGTTAGTGTGACCATCACCACCTGCCACACGGAAAAAAGAAAATAACCCCTCTCTTTTTGTGTCTTTATAGATCTCAGTGGCGTAAGCAGAAACAGAATTAGGGCAGTCCTACAAACACAGGCACTTTTGCTGTTCAAAAGACTGTCAGTCTGGACTTATTTAACTTTTTAATACCATTCCAACACTTAAATCACTAAAAATCACTAATCACTAACAAGAGGTTCGTTGAAAGTTCTGAATTAATGAATTGATAAGCTGTTCATTCAGAAATTCAGAATGCTCTGCAAAGAGAGCAATCATAGCACATCCCCAGTGCTCTTGTTGAAAGGATAGAGTACTCCAGAGAAGCCATTTCAAACGGTAGGCATGGTAACCAGTTATCACAGATACCAATTTTAAGTTGGGTGCAGATTTTGAGGTAGATTATCTTATATTACATGAAAGAAAACTGAAAATTACCTCAAAAACAACACACAACGATACTGGAATCATTTAACGCCTGCAAGTAACCGCGAAAAGCACAAAATGATTGCATCGGACAGGCGTTTTGACTCAAGATATTTTATGTATTAATTTTACTCCAGAAAAGTTAAACCTTTAGGTAAGGCTTGGATACTGTGCTAAAATGTTCAGTTTTCCTTTTATTGCACATGTAACCTCACAGAAAAAATTGTTAAAATTCTCCATGTTAATCTAGGTAGATGCAGCCTAAGTTTCTACCTTTTAATGGTTGTAAATACGACCATTGTCATGTTTGTGTATAAGAAATACTGGAAAAAACATTGTCAATGAATTACTAAACTCAATTGACTGTATTTTCATTTTCTGTTAAAAGAGCTCAGCTCACAAATAAAGAATACAAATTAAGCAATTTTTAAATTGAATCAAAACCATCCTTGGGCAAGTTCTTAAAATGAGGGGTGAAGTACATTGCTGCAGACACTACCAATACTTCTTTCCATGCCTTTACTGAAATGTGGTTATTAAATACAACTTAAAAGCAATTAGCACAACAAAAATGGAAAAACTCTAGATTGTTTAAAGATGCTGAAGCTGGTGCAACAGATAAGCAATCATAGTGAAGATAAATTCACACACATGCTATATACTACCAAAGCCCTTTCTGCTTGTTAAAGATCTACAAACTGCACAATTTCCCTGTAGAACAAATTATTCATTTCACATATGTATTTGTAGGTCAATTACAGATGTTGACGTACAATCTTACATTTTATATATTAAAGAGAACAATGTTCCCAGTTGACTAAGAAGATGACCAAGTGGTTGATTCAACAACATAAAGGCAGGTACAGAATGGTGAATATAAAATAAGTTCGTGCTGAATTCCACTGGGACGTAACTGGGAGATATTTCTGATGATTCAGCATCATCTGTACACATATGAATACAAACCATTACTTTACGTGTCCTCGGAGAGATTACAACCCTTATAAAACCTTCAAAAACCTATGCACAGCAAACAAAAAGAGCAAAATTCCATTCAGTAAACGTATCCTGTCCAAAAATAGATGCTGGCATGCAACATTAACCAGATAATAAGAACTAGAGATGGGCTGTTAGTCTGAATCTCGATGTAGTGTTTACACATAAAAAACTTTAGCTAGCAACAGCACTTCCGTCTCCAGCCAATTACAAGAAAACGTTGATGTAATTGGGTTGTGATGAATGGTACTGAATAAACAGAAGTAAAAAAGAAGGTTTTTATGAGTTTGTTAGCCTTCAAGCCAACACAATGGCCATTATGCTAACCATAGATCTCACTGCAGCCGAGTTAACTGCAGTGCAACGGCAGACACGGACTGACGTGCGTTTGAACGTTAGCTAGCTAGTTAGCTAACCAACCTGCCAACTAACGACAGTAACATACAAAGCAGATGAACATCTTTTCTAACGGAATAAAAGACAAAACACCAACCAGAAAAAACAGCCCGTAATCGAAATTAAATCACACTGTCTTCTACCAACTCAAAAGAGTGGCTAACGCGTTAATGTGCTAGCTACAGAATCCGGGGGCCACTTAGCAGCGGCTTGTTAGCTTTAATGGCTACCTCTCCCTCACAGGCTCCTAAAATTAACTAGGAAGGTTACTAGGAAAAACAACTCATGCCAGCACTAACGAAGGCGAACTTCTCTTTAAACGTTTAAATTAGAGGATATAAAATGAGGCTATCCAGGAGTCGCCCTCAGTCAGGAATGTCATTAAGATCGTTAGCAGGCTAAAGCATTGCAAGCTAAAGAGCTAACGGTGAAAACTCTCCAGACAGGCTAGCAGCGACAAAAAAAAGCTCTGGCGGATGTCAACACAAACTTGCTCCCTTACAAATATCTGAAACGTTTGTTTTAGTCAGAGATTCGTTACATAGCTAGGGAATACATCGATTATGTCTTTAGCGTGTCAGAAGCTAAATACACTGCTGGGCCGATGCTCACTGTAAAATCACCCCAGCTCCACATGCTCCTGTCTAATCTAGCACCAGGCTGCTGTGGGCCTGACGAAACTCCTCTCACATCACAAGCTAATGAGGTAACATTTCAGACAACATGCACGCAAAAAGCTACCCTCCATAACTGCCACATCCTACCGTGACGCCTTACTCGGACGTACCCGGCGAAGAGAGCTCAGTCTCGGCCTAAATCCGTCTCTCCCCGCGTAGTAGCTGGGCGAAGCTCCCTCACAGGCGGTCTGTCTGTTCAGCTAACTGAGAAACGCAGAAGATCTCGCTGAATCATTCCCCAAACAGGCCCGGCACAACACAAGAGTATGTCCTGATGAAATTTCACCGCTTAACTACTCCAGCCACTGCGTAGCTCCCTAAAACCCCACTGCGGCCAGTCAGAAACACGCCTCGACGCGTGTGGAGTTTATCGAGCCGTTTCACCAAAATGCCAGGCTTACACTTCAGTTTAAGACCAGGGGAAGGGAAGACTATCGACCAGCCCAACCATTACACATTTCCAGTCTTCCAATCCAAACTTTTATTTTAACTCACTAAAAATGTGTGTAACTTTTTTCTTTTCTCACAAATTTAAAAAGTTTCTATTAAATTCCAAGCCACATCATAACTCTACTGGGCACAGCAGTCTTCCCGGTGGCACATTTCAAATTTGTCACAATGTGGGAAAAATTACTTCATGATTCATAAGCTCTTCCTATAATGAGTTAGTGCGCAAATCCTGAGGACATATACAACAAGCATATTGTTTATTATAAAATATAGCAAGATGACAGGTAATATTGCTCACATCCCTTTGTTATAGTATTTGCTATAAGAACGGATGGATAATATATAATATATTAGATTAGATACAACTTTGTCATTACACATGTACACGTACAAGGCAACGAAATGCAGTTATAATAATACGTTAAGACTACCTCTTGTGTGCGTGATACGAGTAATCAAATCTGTAAATGCATAATTTAGAACTTTTCAAACTGCAGGGTGCATTTTACTTTCTTTATACCATGGCACCAATTAAATGGCAGTGACTTGTGTGGACAAAACTAGAGCAGGCAGGGAACAAGACACTGAGTTCCTGGCTGCCCACTGCTTCACTTGGTGAATGGGTTAAATGCAGAGAAAGAATTTCTCACACTGTGCATTAGAGCATCTCTTACACGGACATCCAGACCATGAAATGAAACAGCAATTCTGTCTTTCTTAAGCACAAAATGATGCTAGAGACACATTTTTTGCAACAACAGAAAATGGCTAATCAAATCTGGGCAGCCCGGAAGTAAATCCAAGATCAGAACAAGACCACCCCTTAAAAAATGGGCCCCAAATCAGAAGTTTCTTCAGAATACTAAGTGTCCTTAAAGACACATTAGAAGAAGAGTTTCCTAGCTTTTAAAAAGAGGTTAAAAGCTAAATCTCACTTTACTCACAACTGCTCAAATGGGTATGAGAACATAGTGTTTTGAGCTCATTAAAAAGGAATACATTTGAAAGATGTTTCTGTTTTGAGTCAGGCTCACAGTTCATAATAGAAATATGCAGAATATGAACACATGAGAGCCAGACTGGGTAAGTTATGCCTCCTTCTTTGATTATCATTCCAGTCATATTAAAAGGGGGAGAGCATGTCACAGTGACAGAGAACACTACTGACAGTCCTCTACCGACCCAACAGTTAGTAAAGTACAGTAATGTAAAGTGGTCCCTTGTAGTCACTTAGGTTGTAATTATTTGCCTGTAGATCTTTTGCCGAATCAGCTGTTCAGGGATCCCTGGTGTGTTAATCTATTTTTTGTGATGTGTCCTGGTTATTATAGCAAGAGAACATTGAAGAATGAAAACATAAAAGCAATATAAAGTGGCCCCTTATAGTGAACATACCACAGCACACAGTGTGAATAGTGTGAAATTCTTTCTCTGCATTAAACCCATTTACCAAGAGAAGCAGGGGTTGACACCACATGGAGAGTGTATGGGGACGGTACCTTGCTCAAGGGTACCTCAGTGGTGCCACTTGCAGCCCTGGGATACGAACCCACGTCCTTCTCATAGCAAAAGCAACTCCTAACTCCTGTACACGAGAGTGTGCTGACGGTGTAACAGTGCTGCTGTTCTATTAGTGAGTGTAAAGTGAAGGTGGAATTCTGAATATCTGTGTATGACAGTAACGAACCCAAAAGGATGTTCCCCTTAGAATAATGTCCCTCTCACATGAGCACATGCTCAGAACTGACTGGCTACTTCTCCCTGATCATCTTTCCAGAGAGATGCGTCGTTTCTGCGAAGCTACAACACGTATCACTTCTGATTTTTTAAACTCACAAGATTTTTATAAAGTCCATAAGAATGAGAGAAAACGGAGCAGTGTCGGGAGCGCGCACACCCGGGCGGAGCGCGTGCCCGCCACTACAAAAGCTGCTCACACATTAAAAATGGCGGTTTATACTGGAGCAACGTCCGGCCTTTTAGCCCATAAGCACCGCGTCTTTTGGACGCTTCCCGCCCACCCACGGCCCACAGAACCCGCGGCCCCCTGCTTTACGAGTCCTTACGAGCTGCTCGAAACAGCCTGCGATAGCTCTGAGGGGAAAGGAGAGGGAAAATAAACCGAACCGCTTACCTCGGGTCCTCTCAGTGTAACCTCTCCATTTTACAGCAGCCAGCGGGGCGGAAGTCTCGCGAGAGCTGGTGTCCGTTCCGTGCCGCGCGGACTGTAACGCGCCCAGGGCAAACAGGCCCCCCGGCATGGCGGACAGTATTAATACAGAGACTGGGAGATAGAGATTCATTCTCTCTCTATTTATCTATCTCTCTCTCTCACACACACACACACACGGAGTCCTCACATCCACACTCAAAATGGATAAACATTTAGAGACGAACCGAGCAATACAGGACAAAAGTATGCGCACGCTCTAACATTGAAAGCAACTAACGCGACTTTCCCAGAATTTTATTACAAGAAAGAATTAATAATACACAGCGATTCCAGAAATCCACATTCAATCTGTACAAACATTTACAGAGTGACAAACCGAACACTTCAAGCCAGAAGTTTGTTCAAACCTTAGGATAAAAAATAACTAAGACATTTTATTAAAGGGATGGCAGTTGGTATTCACTATGGTTCACACACACACACAGATCCATGACGTGCACATTCAGTCTGTTCAAACATGTACAGAGTGACGAATTTCAATGTTCAAAAGTTCAAAATGAGCATTGAGCAAATGAGACAGAACTATTTCCATGCTTGTAATGATGCTGGGAGGGTTTGGAGACAAGTCATTTACAAAAACTGCTGGAAAGGATGGCGTGAATCTGTGCTGCCCTGATAAAGGAAAAGGGTGGCTGTTCTAGTGAAACTTGTTTAAATACATTAAATTACACTTAAAGTGTATATTGTTACATTACACTTCAAAACCAGTCAGTTACATTTGTTTCCCTGTTTGCTTGTAACAAAAAATTGTTTATTTCATTTTTTTAACTGAGTTTTCATGTTCATCCACGAACACGCCACAGCACACAGTGTGAACTGCACAAAAGTGAAGCACCAGGCAGTTTAGAACTCTGAGCCAAAGGAGCAGTGTGTGGGGGTGGTACCTCACTCAAGGGAAGTAAGTGATTCTCACACCTAAGTGGTTCCACTAGCAGTCCTAGGATTCAAACCACAGTCTTCTGATTGCAAGGGCAATGCCCTAACCACTAGGCCACCAGCTATTAAAAGATCTTCCTTTAATTAAAGTGTTAAGAGAATTCTTTGAGAATTCAGGAATTCTTGCCATTGAGAACTGAAATATTATATGTAAAAAAAAAGAACATTTAAGTTTTATTATTGCTAATTATAATTTGGTGTGTAATCACCACCAGACATTGAGAAGGAATTTTAGCACACAGTTCTTTGTGTGTAAATTCAGCCATGCTGGAGGGCTTTTGCGTATCAATGATCTATTTAAGGTCCTTGGCCTATAAATGTTGTATTGCCTGGTCTTTTCTAATGGTGTAATCATGGACCTTATCTGAGGTGAGTGAGGTCTGCCATTCTTTAGGCGAGTCTCTCCTATTCCTGGTGAGACTGCTGTCACTGCAGTCTTGGGAGATTTTTGGTAGACTGGCTGCTTCTGGGGAAATCAGAATCAGAATCAGAAAACTTTATTCATCCCGGAGGAAATTGTTCACATCACGACTGCACACTCAGACGACAGAACAATACAGAATAAAAATACCTGAATATATAATAAAATATACTCAGACTAGAAATATATTAAGTAAAGAAATAGTACAACAAAAAAATTATACCCATAATAAAAGTATACTAAGAGGAGAATTAAGTTAAAAATAGAACACTCTGTACACCATTTCATGTTATTTTTCATTAGTAGATAAAGGCTCTGGCTGTGGAGTTTTGGAGCCTTAGAGATGGGTTTGCATCCTTTTCCTGATGGATAACTTTCTTTTTCATTTCTTGCAAAGTTTCTTTTGATTAAGGAACACTGCTTGGCTGGTTGAGACCCCTTTAGCCGACAGCTGCATCTTTCTAGTGATGTTTTGTTAATCAGGGCTGTGTCTGATTCCAGATATCGCATAGAGCCTGTTGGTATTAGACGGCCTTTTCCTTCAATAAATGAAAGTCATTTGAAGACTGTATCTAAGTGCACGTACATACATTATCATACATATGATATACGTTTTGATTAGATTAGAACAGTTGAGTTGTATTGCACAATTCAATAAAAAAAATCGAAATAAACGGAAACAGCAAAAATAATGTGCTGTGTGGCAATATAGATGAGCTGAAGTCTCAGGCGGTATCTGTGCTATTTGTGTTTGAAAGTCTTTTTTACTTAAGATTAATTGTGCTGAGCTTCAAAATTACACAGTAAACGCATATACAAAAGTTATTTACAATGCATTTCAAGCACAATTGTTTGAAGGGATATCTCAAGTAAAATGTATCCTTGCAAACACTAGTTTCCCACTCTGATTAGGACAAGCATTTGTAGTTTACATAAAGTATCAGTATTGTGTCAGTATTTCCATCAGTAAGACAAAAGCTAATTCTTCTTGCATAACATAGATTATTATGCATATAAAACAGTACACACTATATGCTGACATAATGGTTTGTTATTAAACATTAACCTCTAATTAGAAATAATTAATAATTAATAGATAATTTGGCAGATAAAACATCTGTTGCTATACTAACGTGTGATGTTCAGTGCTCTAGTTAAATGTCATCATCAGCACCGACAGCAGAGGACGCTACAAACAAACAGAGAGCTCAGCATCTCTGAAACTTGGTAACATTGCACCACAACTGATAAAATGACTGATCACAGTACTAATATCTCAGTAACTGAATTGTCTTTTTCTTAAATTTGGGATACCTTAAGGGGAACTTGAACACAAAGAGAGTGAGAGAGAGTTAAATAAACACACGAGCAACAAAATGACAGGACAAGATGTATAACGTAAACGTAAGACAACATTTAGTGCAGCTGACATTTGATTGAATGCAATAAAAGATACTGATAGCCTGGTTGTTAGGGAGTTACCCCTGGGATTGGAAGGATGTGGGTTCGAATCCCAGGTCTGTGAGTGGCACCACGGGGATATCATTGAGTAATGTACCCAGATTCTGTGTTCCTGACTGGCCACTGCTTCACCCAGTGAATGGGTTAAATGTAGAGAAGAATTTCACACTGTGCGGTGTGTGACAAATGAACACTTTATACTTACAAAATGCAAATAATAGCAGCAGCAGGACCAAAAATGTACAATATATAATAAACCAAGGGGTAGTTGTTTTGTTGTTTGTTTAGAGCAGTCAAACGAATGTATTTTAAATGAATCAGTCAGACATGACAGGATTCACCGTGTTTCGGACTCCTGTCTCTGTACATTGTGAATGATTATCTATGGAGTGGAAATGAGGATATTTTGGAAATTGGATTTACTGGAACATGGGCACTCAAAACCAGGAAACATGTAAAGGAGTCAAAACAAATTAAGCTAAAGGTTTTGCCAGCTTTTAACAAGCTTGCAGCCGCCTTATTGGTTTCTTGCACATGGCAGTGACCTAACAGGTAGCAAAAGGCTGATGCAAAAGCCTAGTATACATTTCTGCTCTGCAGATTTAGAGAGAGACATCTCCTTCAGTCCAATCACAGCAAAGAACAGGATCCTCTCACATAGTGCTGGAATTACACTAAAATAATAAAGAGAGAAAAGACAGAAATCACATAGAGTTGGAGACAGAAATAAAGACTATAGATATTCTCTTATTCTGTGCTCTGCATGCCCCTATTGCATAACATGTCATGCTTTCCTTTGCCATTGTACAGTTAATGACCTTTACATACTGCAAGAAACTTCGAGAAAGTCAAGAAAGTTGAGAAAAAAGTTCTCAACACTGTTAATAATGAAGAAATGAATGTTCCCTTTAGTACATTAACTAAACATTTGCTATCAAAGCAGATCTTTTATTAGTTGCAGCAATAATGAAGACTTTAAAGGGCATGTCAACCAATGTTTAAAATGTTCTGCATAATTAAATATTGGTCACACTATTAGACATTTTTAGCCTGAAATGCATTTTCTAAAATCTATTAGAAATTGATTTACAAGGCATTGTAAGGCAAAATAGTACCCAAAGAAAACTTTTTTTTTTTACAAGTGTAGGGTTCACTGGTCATTTTGACCAGTGAATAAAAAGGTTGTGACATGCTTGCTATTGCAAACAATGTAAAAAAAATTGAGTCTCTGCAATGAACTGTGTACAATTTCACATGAGAACACTTCCATTGACTAAGATGATGGAAAAATCGGTAGAATTCCCACATAATCACTACTGATGATGCATGGACCCAATTTCTCATCAAAGTCAAAATTCTTTCAGTTGTTACTGGTGGGAAAAGCAGTTTTCTGTAATATGAAAATATTGGCCATTTGAGATTTTTTCCAGCCTTTACAGACATTTGACATTACTAGTCAAATGTACACCATAATATAGACAAAAGTATTGGGACACCTGTACATTACGCCAACAATAGTGAAAGTGACAATCTTGTCATACGTGAACAGCACGAAACACATCCTCTGCATTTAACCCATTCACCAAGTGAAGCAGGGGACAGCTACGAACACAGCACCCAGATAGCAGTGTGTGGTCAGGGCACCACAGAGGTGCTGAGCAGTTTTGGGAATTGAACCAACAACTTCCTGATCACAGGGTGAACACCCTAACCACTAGACCACAGGGACTTTAATGAGATTGCATTTATGTGCAAAGACTTTTATATGGAGTTTCTCTCCTTTTTGCAGCTGCAACAGCTTCCAGTGTTCTTTGAAGGCTTTTCAGGAGATTTTGGAGTTTCTGTGGGAATTTGTGCGAGAAGGCCTGGCTCGCAATCTCCATTCCAGTTCATCCCAAAAGTGTTGGATGGGGTTGAGGAGTGTTCTTCCACACTGAACTCATACAACAATGTCTTTACGAACCTTGCTTTGAGCACTGGGGCACAGTCATGCTGGAATAGAAAAGGGACTTCACCAAACTGTGTCCACACAGTTGGAAGCATGGCGTTGTCCAAAATGTTTTGCTATGCTGAAGCATTAAGATTGCCGTTCACTGGAAGTTAGCCCAAACCCCGAAAAACAGGTAAATACTGTTTTGTTTATATAGTGTATCTCTCGGCTTCAAACAAGCACATTTGAAGGGAGTCTTTGAAACGAGCCTAATTTCTGCTTTAGGGCGCCTCCCTGTTTCAGCTACTGGGGGCGCTGCTGTCTGTGGAGTTTAGCGAGTTACCCCTAGCAACGAGAGAAGCCATTAGCACATGCTGCCGTCGAGGTTTCTTGACTAGTGATTTTTTTCAGTTTACCTACACTGGTGGGAATAAAGTGGTGTTTATTTGTTGCTGAGCAGATTGAGAATTGTTCATTGAAAGGCCAGGTTTCTAACTACATACATAGGTAGGTTATCTAATCACACATCGTCTGACATTAGCCTGTCAGCTAACGGCTATGTTATTGTTTCAGTCTGGCTAACCTGGCTACTTTATATCTTAAGCTGTAACCTAACGACGCACGTTACGTTTATATTTAACAGTCAACCTTTTATCGTTTTCTGTAAACAAGACGCTTTTGTGCTTTGCTACGTTAATTTTTTTAGAAAGTTTACAGTCATATACAGTACTTTCTCTCTCTAGCTGAAATTAAGCAATAGTTAGGGGCTGTGATAACTTCTGTGTTTTCAGTCTTTGGCAAAGCTTAATGTAGGCTAATGTTATGGAGATAATGTGCTAGGAGCTTTTTAAAATGTATTTTTATGCTTTCCAGTTCGATGTCAGGGATAAGCAGCCTCGTACCAGCTCGGTTCCTCACTCTTATTGCACATCTGGTCATCGTTATCACTATATTCTGGTCAAGGGTGAGACTTTCTTTCATTGCAAGTTTACCAGCAGCGGCGGCCTAGTGGTTAGGGAGTTATCCCTGCGATCAGAAAGTCGCGGGTTTGAATCCCAGGACTGCTAGTGGCACCACCGAGGTACCCTTGAGCTAGGTCCTGTCCCCAGACACTGCCCTCTGGACGCTGTGTTCCTGCCCACTGTTTCACTTGGGTCAATAAGTTCAATGCAGAAAATGAATTTTGTGCTGTTCACACTATGTGCTGTGGTGTGTTCACGTGTGGCACTTTAAACGCTTTCTGTAAACTTAGCTGCTTCAGTTCACTACATCTGCATGAAATGTCTGAACAAGACGTGCTATTAGGGCTTTAACAGTGCTATCCTAGATATTGTGTTCTTGGCTTTTTCCAGGAGAACAGTATTAAAGCCTGTCTGCCACTGGACTATACTAATGAAGAATACAGTCTGGAAGACACACGGTAAGAGGTTATCAAGTCCACACAAACCAGTACCTTGTAACCACACCAATACTTTACAGATAAGTGTGTTAAATTCTTTTAGTTTAATCTTTTTCCACTACTTTCGGCTGCTCCTGTTTAGGGGTTGTCTCAGTGGATCAACAGTCTCTATTTCCTTCTATCTTCTACATTTTCCTCTCTCACACCATCTGCCTCACCACATCCATAATCCTCCTATTAGACTTTACTCTTCTGCCCTACAAAGGCAAAAGACATTAACTTACTAGAGTGTGAAACTGAGAAAAATGACCGTAACGTTTTTTTTTGTTGTCCAGCCAATTATATAATAGGTGGGACACTGAAAATTTCCCAGGTAGTTGTCATAATGGATACATTAATCTACATTTAAAAAATGGGAAATTCAAAGTTGGCCATTGACCCTTATTCGGAAGTTACTGTATTCTGCTTTTGCAAAACAATAATGGGTAATACAAATGCAAAGTGCCTTAACTTATAATTTATTGACCATTTGGACTTTTATCACTGTATACAAACATTTCTATGATAACAATAATAGCCTAAAAATAGCATTTAGTGAATTCTGTCTAGTAAGGCTTAATATTGCATAAATAGAATATTACAAAATAAAAAATATCGTTTTAAAACCTTACATTGTATTTTTTAAAAACTGAAATAAAAGAATACTTTAAGAGGTCAAAGTAACTTTCCACCTATATTTCTTACATTTGAAAGGTTTGATTCGGCTATGCCAGTAATATGTAGAGACTTTCGAATATGCTTGTACCACATGCAGATGATGTACCGACTGTACAGTGCTCTCTCTCAAACTTGATGTGATTAAGATTGATTATCTTGTTATGGTTAGGTCATAATGGTTTAAAAACTGATTTTAAGTGTGTGTGTGTGTGTGTGTGTGTGTGTGTGTGTGTGTGTGTGTGTGTGTGTGAGAAAGAGAGAGAGATACCTTTGCACCTCGATAGATTAGACTAACCGGCACATTTATATTGCGAATGGGCTTGCTGAAAACTCGTGATGGATTTAAACAATGAATGATCTTTTCAGAGGATATTGTTTTCCATGGATGTTGATCAGGTTTCAAGAGAAGGTAAGCAGCGATCTAGGTTATATCTGCTGGGTGTGTTTGTGTGTGTGGTGTAAATGTTTTCTCCTCGCCAGGGATGTGTATCGTGAGGCATCCACAAAGCAACTCGTGTTGTTTTCTGTCAGTGAGTGGAGTGTTAGATTGGCAGGCAGCTAGCCACCCTGTATGACACGAGAAAGCTTGTACTACTAGTTAATAGGATCCAGGCTTTGATTTATGGTGTCTTGCAGCTGGCACATCATCTATCATGTGTAGGCTATAGTTTGTGGGTCACAGGCACAGTTGTGTTTTGTGTGTCAAGTAACCTAGCTTAGCCCAAGTTTGCATCGCTAGCTAGCTATCAAGGCTATGGGTATCCTAGCTGAATTTTACAAAATCTGAAGTAGATTGCATCTGAAAATGAATACAAAGGCATAACACACTTCAATGTGGCAAACAGTTGGTAAAACAAAGGCAGAATGCCTTAACTTCATTGTAACTCCATAAATTCCACAAAACTGATGTCAATAGTTCCAAAAATGGTACTAACTCATTTTCACCCAAAATTGATGTTACGGTCATTTGCCTTTGTATGGTAGTCTTCTCCTTTTCCCTGGCAGTTCTGATAATCTCATTCTTGATCCTGTCCATCCTCATCGCTCCCAATGTACATTCAGTCTATTCTTTATCATTGTTTTGTTCCTGCTCTCTCTCTTGTTACAGCCTGGTTGTGGCGTTGTCTGTGTCTCTGGGTCTGTTTGCTGTTGAACTTGCTGGGTTCTTATCTGGTGTCTCCATGTTCAACAACAATCAAGGCCTTTTATGTATCCTTACCTGTAATGTCTTTTCAGTCACTCATCAATTAAATCATTACTCAATCAGAAGCTAATTGCTTCATTTGCTGGATGCAATTAAGAGGCAAAGTAGGATGGTTGACTATTTTTGTAAATTGAATGCTTTTGTAAGTACAAAAGAAATGTTAATACAACATTACATTTGTAATTTGTTTTTGTAGCTGTATACTTGTGTAGTAGTAAGACATTTATCAGTGTACTGCTGTTTTCTTGACTAATACTCTTCAGCCACAGCATGTCATGCAAGTGGCTCTGTTGCTCTGCTCTTCTTTCTCTTTGAGCAGTGGACCTGTAGCATCTACTGGTGGATATTTGGCTTCTGTAGGTGAGTCAGTGATGAGCCTTCTTGGTGCAGTGCAACTCACCTGTGGCATGCATGTATTTGAAAGATGATTGGATGTGTTTTGGCCTGTTTTAATTTGATTCTCTCTGTCTCTCTCTCTCTGTCTCTCTCTCTCTCTCTCTCTCTCTCTGTCTCTCTCTCTCGTTCTCTCACAGTGTAATTCCAGCACTCTACGAGATGGTCCTGCTTGTTGCTGTCTTTGGACTGAAGAAGAAGCCACTATGAATGCTTCAGTATTTGCATGCCTAATAAATTCTTCTTCATGATATAACAGAGAAGATTGAGTTGCCAAGCAACAGGAATATTGGTTGTCTGTCTACAATCATAGCATAAAAGGAATACTATTAACATTATTAATGTCTTGATATTATTATTATTAGTAGTATTATTATGGTTATTTGTTGTACTCCTCATCAAAAGCACACATCACTAAGTGAAACTTGAGCTTTTATCAACATTGCTTTTATGGTTTTCTGTGATGTTATTTTGTTTTGCTACTTTTGAATAATATTTATTCTTGAATAAAGTGTTTTGTAATTACATGTGAAATTGTACATGGAGCATGGACTGAATTCCACCTTAATGTCATCAATTCCATTCGTCAATCATTTTGAGTGTGGTTGTATGTGACATCATATTGGTGTCATATTAGTCTTTTCTATATACAGGAGCAATAAATGTTTGTCTGAGCCTGTTATATATATGGCAAAATCTTCAAAAGCAAATAACAAAATTCAAGTTAAAACTAAATACAAAAAATCCTGGATGCTCATGTCCTGCAGTGGGTGAAAAAAATAAAGATCATTCTTAAACAGAAGCATTCTGCAAGGAAACTGAAACATCTTGAATTAAGAAGAGATAGACTGTTTGTTGGCTGAAATAAATAATTGGAGTGTGTGATTTCAGCCAAAGGAGGTCTTGCTAAGTTCTGAACGGGTGCCAAAACATGTTAATCTGCAGAGGTGGACTTATTTTCACAGAGAAAATGAACAAATCATGTGTCTCATTTAGGCTGTCTAATGAGTTAATGATGCTATTATTTCTGGCAGCCTGTCAGAATGGTATGTGTGTTTGTGTGTGTTTGAGAGCAGGTGGGCTGTTGAGGCGCTTTCTGACAGTGCACTAGACCTGACCCTGAAGATACCACATCACAGCTTCTCTTTTCACCTGCCACTGGGGACTGTTCCCAGGCACCTCTTGGTCAGAGCCATCTCCTCAGCCAGCCTCATCGTTGTCTGCACCCTCTCTGAGGAGCAGAGAGGACAGGTCAGGGAATGAAGAAAGGTGAGCGACTTCTTTAAAAACAAAATTAACAACGGAAACTGGTTCTTCAGTTGGTCATCCGAACTGTCAGGTGGAGCCCAGATGGTACAGGCTTGACCTTTCTCCCTTGCCCCAAGTTAACCCAGCATCATAACAGTACAGGAGCAGGTAAAGGTGTGAGGTTAGGGCTTTTATTGGTTGATCAAACAGAGCAGGCAGAGAGGCTGCGCTTTCACTACAAATGGGTCCCCTTAAGACTTGTATGGGTATAAACATAGTCTTTCTCATGGTTACAGTTGACGGAAAGAAATGGATTTGGAAGAATAAGCAAACTGAAATATGTCTGCAGAATAACTAAGCTTTTCTTGCTTGTCTGTTTTAGAGATGGAAACTAACTTTATTCTATAGCTAAAACCATAGTCCCAACAGACTTGTGGCTTACTCTCATCTATAAAAATAGACAAATGTACAGACAAAAGCTTCATAATAGCATCTGCTACTGATTTCTGCTATGCCACTATAACGTAGTCCATGTTTATAGATAACCAAAAGTCATACCGTGCCAGAAACCAATATACAAGTCCATTTGAACAAATTGAGGTGGTTTGAGGCATGTGATGATCTAGGAAAGGTCTCCCGTTGCTTGCTTACATAAGCCTCAAGTTCCACTGAAAAAGTAAAAAGCAAACTTTGAACTCTGAGTGATGCCTGATCAACTATATTTGGGGAGATGGGCTAATTGTATACATTTGATTTTCAATAAAGTTATAAATATATAAATGTAATTGTGTTGGTCACAGATATATATTATTATGTATATAATATACCAACCCTTTTAAAGAGCAATGTCAAATCTCCACTTGCTCTTGTGGCACCCGTTTATGTAACTTTATTTTTCTTGACTAGATCAATACTTCCATTTCGTGGATATCTTGCCTTCATATTCTCTGGATAGTGCAACCACTTAAATAACCCATACAAATCAATAAGCCAACTTCAGCCAAGATGCGGCATGCTCGGCCCTTTAATGAACTCTAGTGAGTGTATATACACAGTCCCATTTCCTTTGCTTCTCGTGTACCTGTCCCCTCACATATTACCAGCTCTCATTTCTCTCTCTCCATTGTTATTTCTGTCCTCCGCTCGCCATGACCCACCTCCTATTCTGACCCCTCCTCTCTCGCTCTGTCTCACAGCGAGAGTTCTCTCCACCTTAGGCCAATTAGTGTCAACCAGACGCTAACAACATCAATGACCTCTGGCTTATAATTAAGGCCAACTGGAAGGAGCTAAGCATCCTGACAAAAATGGCACATTCTGTGACTGTCCAGGAGTGTTCAGCTGTCATCCATGGGAGTATTAATACACCGTGGGACATTTAGTGACTGTTCTTTTGTAGGTAGTGTTTATTTGATAGTAGTGTGACTATATATGGGCTTTGTAACATATAGGTTTGTAGCAGGGGAACTATTTTGTTTGTTCACTCATAAAATGAAAGGCTCTGACTTTGGCTACATATCTAGACAGCTACCTCATTGCAGGCTGTTCCAGTCAGAAGAACCCTTTGAATACAGCCCACATTATGGCAATTTTCAAGAGTGTCCTTCGCAGCTTTTGTCACAAGTAACGCTTTGCAGTTTTCAGAGAAGTGCCAGTGGATGAAACCAGCTACTACATGCAGCCAGTATAATGTCCCATAAAACAGATTATATTCCTTTAATTATGTTTTCATTCTAAATAAGCAGGAGCTCATCTTACACTACTTCTTTTATCAGAGCAACTCGCTCAGTCTTGCTTTTTGTGTATGTTTTCAGTGATTATGCAAAACTTTTGAGTATGTTCTATTGATTGAGCTCATGGACTCCTGCTTCTCTGGAATGAAAATCTGCAGCTACAGCAGCACCCAAGTGGATAAAATCAAATAGCCCAGTGGCATCACTCTTTTTATCACCGTTATTTATAAAAGGGTAATCTCTGAATTTTAGATAGGTGTTTTGCAAGAACGCAAAGCATAATACATTTAAAATGACAATTATTATTATTGTTATTAATAATAATATTAATAATAATAATAATAATAATAATACCACTACTACTAATAATAAAGTGATGTTAGCACACCAATTTAAGGCAAGGGTTGATGGATGGTGCAACCAAAAATAGAGTATGGTGAAATCTGAAGTTGAATTAAATAGAGTAGGTACTGTGCTGAAGAGTGCTGGCAGTAAAGCAGGAAAATGTGCCCACTTTTAGAAATACTTATAAAAAAAAAACTGACATTGACCTACAGATATTCCACATAATCCAAAACTATTCTTGGCTGTGTAGGAGGACCTTCATTTCCTTGCACATAGCTGTAGAGATCAGATTTTTTCCTGCGATACCACCCAATGAACAACAGGGTGCAGCAGTATGCATGTTTATCTTATGACATATCTCTGTGGATCATTTGCATTTACTTGACAAGAAGAAATCAATCTGTGTAACCCTAAATGTTAATCAGGACTGTGGATCATCTGCCACCAAAATGTTTCCTGATTAGAATACATAAGCCCTACATAATCTTCAGTCAGACCATTGACAAAACGCGCAAGTGTGCATAAATACTGAAAAATGAATTATTTTACACAAACATTTTATGCTAAGACTGTTTTCTCCCTGGTCCAGGAGGCCCAGTGCTTTTCACTGCTCTGAACAGACCTGATCCAGCTAATTAGCCCACAACGTTCCCTTACAGAAATGAAATCAGTGTGTCAAAGCAGGGAAGCACTAAAACGTGCAGGGCAGGAATGCTTCTGGAACCTAGGTTGAGAAGAACTGTACTAAGAGCACTAAATGTCATCCCAGTTTAGAATTTATGATTTGATTCTGACTGTTGAATACAAACAGTATTTATCCAAATGTATCCAGACAGACAGCTACTTTAAGGAGCACTCATTGCTGACACAGTTCTTTCACTCACAGCCTCTATTATGTCCATATTAAAGCATTGCCATAGATACTCTATGACAGTCACGCACAAGTCTAGGATCCTGACCAAGTGTGAGGTAGAGGGTGTGAAGCTCCCTTCAGTGTAACTGTATTCTCTGGAGTGACAACAATTTATCAGTTACCTTTGGAATGAGCTTGGTGTGGTGTTTGATTCAGAGCTAGTTTATGACTTTACTAATGCTCTCATAGCTGAATGCTCAGCAAAGTTCCTACATCCTTCAGAGTAGGACGTTGTGCATCATGACTTTTGGACGTGTTGTGTATCATGCACAATTAACAAAATAATACAAATGTCATTCTTATCATAAGGTACAGTTATATTCAAAGCAATATACAGCTGATATAAAAGCATTATTGCTTTGTTTTGTTTTCAGCTGTTTAATTTCACATATTCATCATATTTTCTTTATTACTTTGCTTTAATCACATCTTTCTTTCTACTTGCCGGACTGCTGTATCAAATAAGAAACAATGGTTAATAATAGCTTGGCTTGTTTCATTTTTGAAAATGTTTACTCTTCTTTATCAGGAGTTCGTTCTATTTGATATCTTTACTTTTGTTCACTTCAAAGCTACTTTTAAACTTGGTAACACTTTATACAAGGCTGCGTACATAGGGACTTCAGAACACAAGCATAATCACTGAATAACATGTTCAATAAGCAAGATTTTATGAACAGATTATGTCAGTATATGCAGGATGGCATGAGCTATTTTATGGACAGATTAAACTAACTAGTATTATTCCTCCTTTCTCAGCTGTTATGAAGGCAGAGGCCTAGTCAAGAACACCGTTTACTGAATCCGTTCTTTGAAATATTCAAAACCCTTAAACTAAAATGACATTGGAAATGATGTATTGAACTGATCACACAGGCACTGTAACCTTCTTGAGGGCACTGAAATTTAATACATGGTGTTTTAACAAGACCTTCTTAACCACAATAGAAAGTTCCATCCATTGTGAATAATGGTGTTATAAATGGGACAAATGTCCTCTATCAGTTCAGTTTAAAAGCTGTGAGGTCAACACAGTTCCATTTACATATTGCCTAAGCTGTTCATGAATACTAGAGTATTGATTTTTAAATGTGTAATTCAAAGCTTATGCATGTTTTATGAAGGTGTTACTATTTAACTTTACGGTAGAGATTTTCCTTTCAGTGAAGTACTACGATACATTCTAAAAGCTAAAACATTTGGGTGTACATTGTGAAAATTCATTCTTCTCCTCAGCGTGTTGTATGTGTTTGACCTTTGTTATAGGTCCTATCATGCTATCCTTCAGACCTTGCAAATGCCCCCAATCGCCTTGCCCAAACTGAGCATGTGTGTATGGACTACATGGAGAATTGTTATTTCCTCAGTGGCGATGATGTATTATGGCTAGTGTGACTATTCTAATAAACACACTTGGGGTAATTAAGGCATGGAGAGGCAGCAGACAGTGGTGGTCCGGGGACAGCACCAAACTATAAATCACAAACTCCTGGTTCCGCCTTCTCGAGCGTGGCTGATCACACTCTCCGAGAAAGCAATTCTGCCAAACTGGGTTCGCACATTTGTCTTCATCAGCCACTGGTTGTTTATAGGGCCAGCCTGCATCTACTGGTTCCCATGGTAATCAAGCAGGCCAAAGATATCAAATGTGTCCATTTTAATGCAGCAATACCACAACATTTGCGACAAGTTTGCAAATCGACTTTTTGCCTTCATTGACATGAATATAAATAAGCAGGCATGGCTGACCAGATGGAAAGGTGATTCGGTGATACAAGCAGAACAGTAGATGAATGAAGTCATGTGCATCATGACAGTTTTTTGACAAAATGATACATGAGCATATTTTAGATTCTGATACCACAAATTCTCGTTCTAACATTAGAAATCATCTCTCTAACAAATTTGATTTAAAAAAAATGAATACTGAAAAAAATTATGAGCATTATGTGGAAGTTCATTGAGCTTTAAAAAGGCATGAACTTACACAAGTCATTTATCAAAATGTTTCTTTAAAGAACCCTCCACTGACAGGTTCTTTAAGAAACTAAATGCATCTCTTCTACAGCATTCTGAGTTTGTATGCTCCAAAGTAAAAGAAAGAAAGGATCCCTTCAGCATGAGAGGATACAAAATGAAGGACATGGCCTCGTCAGAGCAGCACGCGTTTGCCTGACAGTTCAGCCATGTGGACATGTGTGATACAGACAGCTGTCGATCAGGCACACCTGAGCCCTGCTGAGGAGAAGGAGCCAGGAGGACAGGAGGGTGTGCCTGTTATACGTTTGGGTGTCGAAGGGAGAAATGCAGCAGGTCTGCGTGAAGAAGGATCCAGAGCGGCTCAGCCTCTGAGGGACTGAGAGGCTGCGGCAGCTGCTGGAGCAGGAGATGCAGTCAGACAGAACATGAAAGCCAGGAACGGCCATGACACTTGATGGACACTGAGAGGCCGGGAGAGGTTGTTTTCTTTTTCCTCCAGAATGTGTTATCTATTCTGATCCTGCAGCGCAGGATCTCAGAGATGGTTAGGAGGCATTCACCAAGCAGGGCCAAGCACTAGAACTGACGCAGCAAGTCCAGCTGAGTAGACTTGGGCCTCTGTATGATCCCCTCCGAGGCGGCTATAAAAACTTCAGTGAAACCGTGTTTGAATCCTAAGGGCCCCATTATTTCAACATGAATGAAAGATAATCCATTCACAATTCTGTCTTTCAGTTTGCTTAATTATTTTCACAATGTATTCCTTCATTTTTCTCTTCTCAACTATGTAACTCACTCATTAGTTTCCTAATGGTAACAGAATAATTTATAGTAGCTGCTGAATAACACTTTCAAGAGGCCTTATCTTATATTCTTGAGCTCAAAAGCAGTCATCATTCATTTTAATGTGGACATTTTACCACCCCTCTATATCCCTTAGAATGTTCTAGCACCTTTAAAGTCCTTTACAGAGGTATACTGTATTGACTTTTGCCTTCATCGACATTGGCAGCATTCTCATACTGTCCCCACTCGTCCCATGTTAGTGCAACTGAATCTGACTGGATGTACAGTTCATTTGGAAACATATCACATTAAGTAAGAAAAATGCATTTCCGATTTGACTTTAAAACTGATGTACTGTATATAAAAATGACCTCTGTTCTGATTAGCTGCTCTGTATCATGTCTCATTTAGAAAGCAGTCAGGCTGAAACACTCCTTATAACCTCCTAATATCTATTTTATTTAATCAAATAAAGTATTTGCCCCCATAAATCTGTAACCAGAATAACTAGGACATTGTTGGACACTGTGAAATATTTTTAATCGTGTTGAGCTGCTAGCAAGCACAGAGAGGTGAAAGCGGTGTGTGAGAAACTCCTGCTGTGACAAATACAGTGACAAAGCAATCATGTAATACTGCGCAATCAAAATAGCATTTATACGCAGAGCAAGGCAGCTATATACATAATAAAATGAAACTGTTTTGAAAGTACATTTTTATGTCTGACTAGTATGTTAGCACTTTCCAGTGCTGTCTATTTTGGTCACATGTCACATGTCACATTTTCAAGTTGAGTCACATGTCGAAGCCAAGTCTAGTCTACAAATTTCCAGTATATTCATTAAATCAAAGGCAAAATTGCTATTCAACACTACTGAAGAAAAAGGGACCTTCAAATCAGGTGGAATTTCATGGCTGCTGGAAATCCCACTAAATAACCTTGGTCATCAAAATGGCTAAGAATGGCTTAGGCTCTGAACGATGCCTTAGCCATTCTTAGCCATTTGACTTCTCATTTCAAATTAATTTACAAAGCATCTACTTTAATGTTTTCTGTACTTATAAGTTTGACTGCAATAACTGAACTCGGTAAAACCAGATAAAGCAGAACGAGTGGCCTGAAATCAAATGCACTGTGCATGCAAGCTCCAGGGAAGCAAATCATGAGAAATGAAAGAACACGTGCATGGAAAGGCAGCTAAATTGCCTGAGGAAACGATGAATCTATGTTTTTGAAATAAAAGTGTGGGTGGCAGGCTTTGACCTCTCATGGCTCAGGGGCTGAAAACAGGGATTTATAAGAGACATCAACTGGAAGATATTATTTACAGAAATGTAATTTTTTCATTTGATCATTTTTGGTTTATCACCTTGTTATTTGATTACAAATTTGATGCACCTTTAAAAAAAAGTACACAGAGAAAACGGATATGAATTAGACTAATTTCTCCTAGTTGTTTTTTTCACACAAAGCAGAAAAAGATACATTGCATAGTGGAAAGACATGCATGACAGGAAAACATATCAAGATTTTTTTTGTTTCTTGTCTATGGGACAAATGTTTTCATGACAGGGACTTTGAATTTCAAAGCTCTTCCTGGGAGTGATGGATTGCTTGTGGAACTGTGCTCCACAAACACACACTGCATATTTATACATATTTGAATCACATGCTCACATTTACGCAGATTGACAAATTGTATGCCTATGCACTTGCTATCTTATTGTCAGGAACAATGTGTGTGTGTGTGTGTGTGTGTGTGTGTGTGTGTTGCGTTTTTCCTATGTATTCACATACACGTTCAGGGGTTTAAATAGGCAGGTTTAACAAGTTTCTCCTTGCTATTGTGTTGGGGGTGGTGGTTGGGGGGAGGGATCTAGTGGATCTAGAGCAGGGGTTGGCAAACTTTTTGACTCGCGGGCCACAATGGTTTCGAAAATTTGACAGAGGGGCCGGAATAGGAGAATGGTGTGTTTGAGTGAACTAATATAAACTAAGTGTAAAAACCCTTACATGAAAAGATTTGGCCTTTAACAGGCAGAAAAACACCATTGTGCTTAGTTTATTGCGACAAAATGAAGCAGAGAGTAACCGTAATACATCACGCTCAAGGGTCAATGTCTTTGAGGTGCATCATCTGCTGGGGAAAGATGGGAATTACAGCTAGGTAAAATAATTTAACCATTGGTTAATGTGCTAATTTATTGTGGTTATTTTTTAAATGAGCAAATTCCCTGAAATTTTCAGCCTAAAACGGTCTAAAATACAAAACATACCCCCCCCCACACACACATACACAAACACACACAATGAAGTGTTACAGTAACTAAACATAAAATCTAGAGATAAACCACAGGTAAACTCACTTCTCTTATTATAACTTTGCAAACACTTTGACTATCAAATTAGCCACCTTTTGCTTTGATGACAGCTTTGCACACTCTTGGCATTTCTTAAATCAGATTCATTTGGTATTGTCCTGGAATGGTTTTCTAACAGTCTTGTGGGTGTACACGGAGATGCTGAGCACTTGTTGGATGCTTTCCCTTCACTATATGTAACTCATCCCAAACCATCTCAAATGGGTTTAGGTTGGGTGATTGTGAAGACCAGGTCATCTGACACAGCACTCCATCACTCTCCTTCATGGTCAAATGGCCCTTACCTAGCCTGGAGGTGTGTTTTGGGTCATTGTCCTGTTGAAAAACAAATGATAGTCCCTCTAAGTGCAAGCCAGGTGGGATGGCATGTCACTGTAGAATGTTGTGTTCCACCAACAGTGTTACCTGCAAAGCACCCCAAACCATCACATCCCTCCTCCATGCCTCATTCCGCTCAAATTTTCTGCATCTGACAAAACCATAGTGCATAGATCCAAAAATCTCACATTTGGACCAAAGTACAGATTTCCAACTGGTTTAATGTCATTTCATTGTGTTTCTTGGCCCAAGCAATTTTCTTTTTCTTGTTGTTCAGCTGTGCCTTTTTTACCGCAACTCAACCATGAAGGCCTGATTCACTCTCAGTCTCCTCTGAACCGTTCATGTTGAGATGTGTCTGCTACTTGTGGGTTTTCATCTGAGGTGCTGTTAGTGTGCGGTTTCTGAGGCTGGAAACACTAATGAATTTATCCTCAGCAGATGAGGTAGCTCTTGGTCTTGCTTTCCTGGGGTGTCCTTGTGAGAGCCAGTTTCACCATAGCGTTTGATGGTTTTCGCAACTGCACTTGAGGATACATTGAAAGTTCATGGAAAGTAATGTCTTTTCTCTGTACTTCGTTGAGTGCTTCTTGGCACAATGTGGAGCAGAACAGTAGTTATTCACTGTGTTGGTATCAAACACATTAAGAAGGCAGGACATTCCACTAATTATCTCTTGGCAATACCTCATGGAAAGAATGCTAAGAGTGTGCAATGCTGTCATAAAAGCAAAAGGTGGCAACTTGAAGAATCTAAAATATAAAACATGTTTTGGTTTGTTTAACTCTTTTTTGTTTACTGCATAATTATATATGTGTTCCTTCCTCATTTTGATATTTTCATGTGTGTGTGCGCGTGTGTGTGTGTGTATTTTGAAAGCTTTCTATTTTTGTTCCTATTGAACTGTGAGTAGATGTACTGAAACAATCTTTCCCTGAATCATGTTTGAACAAATTATAAAGGCATGCAGTCCTTTTTTATAAAATGCATCTATGTGATGTTGTTGCTTTGAACGAGTAATTCAGATGGTGCATGGGTCTATCATTTTGTTGCGAACTTTGACAAAGGATTGTTGCACAATTGTAACACAATGAAGAATAATGTACACAGTGTAAAAGAATAATGGAGTAGCAATGCACCAAAATATTGTGAAACTGCAGTGAATTATAATATTTGCTTTATCTGCATTATTTATGGTGTTAACCCAGGATCAGTTAACAACCCAGAACCTAACACAGTCATCATTTTCTCATTTCATTCTAAATATTGTGATACATTTTCAGTTTTTCTTCCTTGAATATATCATGAGTGTATCAAACTGTGAGCCCAGAATCGTCTGATGATCTGAATCATAAGTTCACTGTATCGCTATACAGTGCTCCTAATAAGCAGTCGTTAAAAATAAAACGTAATTCCACAAAGTAGATAGAGTTTCATATTCTACTACCAAGGTCTAAAGAAACTGTATTGTATTGCATCTCAAAATCTGTTCATTTTGTTTTATTAAGACAACAGGCTGGTTCGGAAGGGTATCTAAATATGAAATATAAGAATGAATGTAATGTTACTCAATATGGGCTAAAAGTATAATGTGCCAATAAATAATAAAGAAACCTTTATTTTGAAGGGTGTTGGGTGCAGAATTGTGCGCATCTGCTGTGTGGGTTTAAAATAATTTAAAGTATGATACAAGGCTAAGACATGAGCAGAATATGTAATAACTAATATTAGACATGATTTTAATATGGTAGATTGAAATTCTGTCAAGAATGGACATGCCAAAGTGCAGGGATGGCTCACTGGTCCTTGAGGGTAACAATGTCTTAAGCCTTTGCTCCGGCTAAAATCTAAGCCACAGAGTTCAATCAATATTCATTTAGGTATATGTCAACTGGCCAACTCTCTATGTTCATCCCGAGGATGCTAACAGTCTGGATGGCCCATGGACACATGGGTATGGGAATTTGAAGCAGAGTGTTAACGGGCCTATATGATAAATCTTTCTTCTATGTATCAGCTCTGCCTCCCTGCACTGAGCCTCGGTCGACAAATTGTTTTTGTGTTGGTGTATACACTTACACGAGGGTGCTTTGCCACACATAGAAAATCAATGCGCCCCAAGAATTACAGCAATATCTTTTCCCCATGAGACCCAGTCATGTGTGGGTTTATGTACCAAAATTGAAAATTACATGATCATTTTCTGACTTCTCTTTATGTGTTAAAGGTTAATTCAGTTACTTTATCTTTAAGACTGATAAATGTAAATAACCTGTTTTGACTGGCACTCCATAAACATCCCAGAATTAAACATTCCTTAAAACTTTGGCTAACTGCAGTAGGCTGAATAGGAGGATATCATTAAAAGCGTTGGTTTTTGTGACATCACAAATACAGTTAATTCACACATGCTGTTTAATTTCCATGTATGGATTGTATATTACAATGTGTACATTATACATAGTGCTTTTGTTTGAGAGGGGTCCCTAAAATGGGTCTTCAAATATTGAGCTTGACAGGCTGCTTCCCCTTCTGCATTTAAGACTCACTGTCTTAAAATCCAGCAGCATTTGAAAGGCTTATATTCAGATGTGCTGTTATACTCCCTCTCCACCCCATCAGCCTCACCTTTTCTCTGACAGTCTCAGCTGAAGCCCCAGGCGCATGCTGCCAGCTACAGCTGCTCCTTTCCTTCTTCTCCCTCTCTCAACTCTTCCCTTTCTTCACCCCCCACCTCACCCCCATCCCCCCACCCAAAGCCTCTCTGGTTCTCTTTCCTCCCTGTTTGTGGAGGCTGCAGACTGTGTCCAGCCGCCCACGGCTGGCTCCGTGCGTATGGAGGGATTAGAAGGGAGAGTGGGCCCTGATCGATTTCTTTAGCTGTGAGATGACAACTCGGGTATCAGCTCCGCCTGTTTACAGCTCATTCACAGCAAGCCTCCCTGCACTGAGCCCTGCTCAACAAATTGTTTGTTGTGTGTTGGTGTGTACACTTGCACAAGTGTGTTTTGCCAGCTATAGAAAATCTTTTCACCTCTATAATTTGTTGTTAAGTTGTTAAGTAATCCAAGAAATATGGACAAAAGTACAGTGAATATTCAATATAATAGACTCTTATCCCCTTCATAGTTAACAGTGTATCGAGCAATGTTACCACAAAATGAAATCTACATATTTAACCTTTTCATACGGTGATTTTGCAGTGTTGTGTTTATTTTGGCACATAAAAAAATTATGTGCCAGTAAAAAATTCAGAGAGCCACGAATTTTGAACAAGAAAATGACTGGCCATATAAACCGCATGCTTCATCGTTACTCTTAAACAACACACACACATGGTCATAAAAAATATAATACATCACACAACAGGAAGCCTTGTCCATATTTTATATAATGACACAAAACATGGTTCCACACGGAAAGAACAGCTTTCTTCTTTTTGGGCGGGGGAGGTGGTAGGCCCAGTATGGGATGCATGCATGCACATATTCAAAAGTGTTGATTTAAGCATGCAGTTGATAACAGAACTATTAGCTTCCACTATTTGCTTCACAAGCCTTATAGCCCCACAACAAAACTAAAGAAGCCGAATCTGGAAACCAGCACATGGACCACAATTGAGTAAATTAGATTTTTTTTTCTTGCTAGACTACCGCTTTAAAACTCCCCTCTGTAAATGCATTCTGTGTTTTTTTTTTGTTTCTGGTCAGTGATGATTCTTCACGTTGTTTCAGAGCGAAATCCCTGAGAGACACTGATGGAGGGTGATTTGTGCATTTGCACGCTGTTGGGTGTGCGCATGTGTGTAGCTGGAGTGTGAAGGAGCGTCCTGCCAGATTAGATTGGGTGTGTGAGAGTGCGTGAGGGAGAGTGGTGGCAGAGGTGAGTGACACACTTTGGTGTGTGCATGGAACGGCCCCAGTGGAAGCTTCTAGAGACGCATCCGAGATGCAGCAGGTGGATCAGTTGTGGCAGTGCTGGGAGGGGTGGAGTAACTCACACATTGGTTCAACACGCACAGTCCCTAGAGTGGCTTATGTCAGCTCCCCAGCACACACGCACACCTAAAGACGTATTACACACCTCTGGCAAAAGCTGCGCTTCTGTTTTTAGCAGTTTCCAGATCATGTTTAAATCAAACTGAACGCTGCTGGCTTGTATTTGTTATTTGTACCTTCTTTAAAGTAAACTAAGAACTCATAAGAAAATGCATAGGTTTTTCAGACATAAACTAAAATTCACTCTTAATGTTCACTTATGCCAACAGAGGTTCTTTGGAACAATGCTATGTAATGGGGTGTCCACATTTTGCGGGGCTGAAGTGCGGTGTTTGAGGAAGGCTGAGAGCCAGATGTACAGCATTGTAATACATAATATTACTGAGGCAGACATTGATAGACTAAGCAGTGATCAATTGCACTCAAGAAGAATGTGCAAACTGGACAAAGCAGTGAGAGGTTAAATAATTTGCCCAAAAAGTACTTTGTGCCCCACTTGAAAAGACATGCTAACTTTGGGTTACAAATCTCTCATTGCGTATCAGCCACATGGGGCTACGATCTTGCCAAGTTTCATCAGGATAAGCGATGTGAAAGTATATGAAATCATTGGCCAAAAATTGGTGAGACACATAAGAATAAAAACAAAGCATTGATGAACTCTGTATACTTGAACTGAATGGCAGTCATAATTAAAAAGACAAGTGGGTTTAAAATCAAGTTTGAGAAAAAGTTTTCAACAGAAAATAATCAACTGAAAAAAATAACTTTTGCATTACTTGCAAAATGTTTAATATATACACACACCTTTGACTACTTCACATTACAGTATCTACTATAAGATCAGTTGTAAAATTGTAATAGAAGAAAGTAAAGAATGTCACCTGAAAATCATACATGAATAAAAAAAAAACCCAGGCTGAATATCCGATACTGACCTACTCCTCTGCAAGTTATGAGATTCTATACTCAAATACTACAGTGTTTGTCAGTCTGTGATTGTGCACATGTTTAAATCCCAAATTGTGATTTATTAGATATGTTATGCACTGTTTAGTTTCAAGTTTCAAGTTTTATTGTCATATACAGATAACAATGTAGCATCATTACTGTAAGGAGCAGGAGCCAGTGCAGCATGTAGCGAGTGGGGAGCTATTTGAGAGCAAGAGTGTGAGGAAAATGGATGGACAACACTGTTAGCTTGGTGCTAATATAAGACTGGGCCTTTGTAATTTGATAGGCAAAAACTACTTGTGTATGCTAAAATATATACTTTAGTATATGTTTTAATAACACACTATTAAATCATATAACTACTTTTACTACTTATTGATATCGTATTAAAGAGTGCTAAAGTTACACTACAGTAAATGACTTCAGCAAACAATTAATAAATGTATCAAATTATATTATTTATTGATGCAATTTTATCATATTTTTTGTTGTCTTTTATTAAAAGTCATGAAAGGCTGTGTGTTACAGTTATTTGTGAAAAAAACAAATAAATACATAAGGTGGCGTGATTTAGCTCGGGGCAAGGACCAGGCTGGAAAACAGGTATCCATGCTGTGGTTGACTTTTATTAAACAAAAACGAAACAAAAACCTGGCACAAGGGCCGCTAGAAACATGAACAAGAACGTGAACAGGGTAGCATGAATTCAGGACAGACAGACGTTGAATGAGGTGAAATGAGGCAATGGACAGATAACAATGGGCTAAACAAATGGAAATTAAATACAGACAGAAATCAAAGAACAAACGCAAAACAGGTGGAAACAGGAAACAAGGCGAAAAACAGAACAGAATATCAAAATAAAAGACCCAAAAATAACAGAAAAGCAGTGGCCCTTAATGGCCACTGGCCGAGCCGTGACAGGTGGATTATTGTTTTATTTAATAAAAGCTCTGCCATAGAAGGACCATTTTCATCGCTAGAGGTTTTTCAATGTATTCGGTGGAACGATTCATTAAAGAAAATGAAAATGTTTCATCTATAGCATCACTCCTTTCATCACCTTTAGATTGGCACTAAATTGCATAAATGGGGATTCTCCAGACCCGCTTTTGAGGGTTTAAAAATATCTTACATTCAGAGGCTTGTTTTACCTGACAGCAGAGAACCATCATGTCAAAATGTCAAAAGGATAACATATATGTGCTTTCCACAAGAAAATCTTTTGTCTTCATTTTCCTCATTGCTGTCCTTTTTCATTTTTCTTCATCTCTATCTCTCTCTTTCTGTCAGTCTCATTGGCATTCTCAGCATTCCCTTTGTCAGTCTTATTGGGAATATCTCTTTTGGTGCAATTAATTTTGCCAATTTCTGCCTTGCCTTTGTACAACAAACAGCCAAGCAAGTCCTGTCCCCCAAGAAGCTTTTATTCCACACCACATCTCACAGAACACACTCTTGCTTCCTCCTTTTCTCTTTCCTCTCTCCTCTCTCCTCTCACTTTCTCTCTGCTCTATTTCACATTCTCACCATCTCTTTGTTGCAGTCTTTCCACTGTCTTTCTTTCTCTATTTCACCTTCTCTCTCTCTCTCTCTCTCTCTCTGTCTCTCCCATTCTCTCTCTCTCCCATTCTCTCTCCCTCTCCCTCCTTCCTATTAACTTTATGAACAGGGCGTTTCTTTGAGGAACTGTAACAGGACTGAAGGCAGATTAAAGTGGAGAGTGCAAAAACGAATATGGGAAAAAGAAGAGATGGAAAGACAGAGTGCATAAGAGAGAGAGCGTGTGTGTCTGTGTGTGACAGAGAGAGCGAGTTTGTGTAGGTGTGTGTGTATGTGTGTTTGAGGGAGACGCTCCACTGCTTGGCTGACAAACAGAGGGGTCCCTCCAGAGCAGGGCAGAGGAGAAGGGGAGCAAAAAGGAAGGAGTGGTGCAGAAGGAGGAGAGTTTGATGTGGCTAACTGTGCCCAACCAGACCCCCCTCCATCCAACACACACACACACACACACACACACACACTCATACACACAAAAATCTATGCTCGCTCTCTTAGTATTCCTTCCATCCTCTTCTGAAGCTTCCAAAGAGGCACACACAGACAAACCAGACTGCGGGCGAGCAACCCCTGGTCCGAGTGAGAGAGAGAGCTGCAGGCTGGGAGGGACTTTTTTTTTTCATAAAGGCGGAGTGTGTTCTTGAGGCTGTCATAAGTGACAGCAGGCCGAGTGACTTAAAACCACACCAGGGACTTCAGCTGGACGAGCTGTGCTTTCTATCCCTTCTCTCTGCTCTCGCTATTCTGTCCTTTCACCTGCAGCCCAGTGGTCACCTCAGTCCAGCTTCACACACACACACATCTGTTTCACATGCAGGATGCTTGCAGTACAAGTCAAACGGATGACATCAGTGTTTGTGCCTATCAGAGAGGCTGTTGTGGGGCTACACGACTACATCATTACATGCCTCAAACCTCATTATCTCTAATAGACTTGCTCATGTGGTTTCTATGACATAGACGACTGTTATCTACAAATACACGAAAGTATGTTAAAACAATTATGGCAGTTATCTTAAAGTCTGAAGGTTGTTGTTACTATTGATCATATCACAGAATGTCATACAGTATTAACAAACAAACAAACAAAAATACATAAAAGCAGATCTCTTTGAGATTACTTAAAGGGGCATTTCAGGCTACTGGTATAGTGTAAAATGTTACAGTGGGTACAGAACAGAACCACCCCCTACAAAATATTCACATTCTGTTGCTTTATAGTCTAAAATGAACATATTTTCCAGTTGCAAGTACTCAATCCAACTTATCTAAGTGAAAGATATGATAGCAACAGTTCAGAAAAACAGGATCACTGCATCTGTCATTATTTTTCTTGGTCTTTGTGAGAATTGATTATACTTCATGTGTTTGTTCACCATTCTCTTGCTACAGTACCCAGCAAATGCCTGTTGTGTCAGTTAGTCCTGACTGGTAGCCTATATAACCTATCCAGACTATATAACCTGCTTTCACCAGCTAACAAGGAAAAAAACCTCCAAAGCTAAAATCCCTAAAAATGCATTTGTAGTTTTCCAAAAGTTCCTTCCACCTTCAAGACACATCATCAGAATTCTGGAACCTTATTCTGGAGATTCACTCTACTGACGCATTTAGGGGCCATTCCACCAAATGGGTGCCATTTGCTTGTTGCAACTCTTCCAAATTAAACTTCATTTTCATTTTCATTTTCTTCATTTAACTTCATTTTTTAAAATCTTTTTTCAACTTTGAATCTAATAGCACATATATTTAACTATTCAAAACAAGTACTGGTCAATCTCAGGCAGCTTTATTTGATCTTTTACAAGGTTTCCAAGCCAAAGATGGTTAAATTTTTCTCAGTCCTGTTACCAAAACTCATGTGACATCTCTCCCATGGGTATAGGTCCGGCCACCAGGTGCTCAACATTAGGCACTCAGTCCTGTTACTCTTTATATGAGTAATAGGACTGAAAGTAACAGGACTGAGTTTTTAGAGAAGAATTGGCAAAAACATGAAATATAGCTACATGATGGCTATGCTAATAGCACGAGAACACTGAGCACATTCTAGTAA
>JBBPDB010000134.1:24087072-24098022 GCA_037974465.1 Brachypetersius altus
CAAGACACTATGCTTAATGATAAAATGTATTTTACAGTTATTTTTTGTGCACATTTATACATGTAATTTCCTGGGGATGGAAATGGCACCCATTCGCTGGAATGGCCCTTAGCTCTAACCTGTATCTAGCACTCTTTCCCCTTACTTAACTCTCCAGCCAATCAGGAACATCTGAAGAAATCCATTAGTCAGAGCAGGTGTTGCAGATTCGGGAACATACATTTCCAGGACCAGAGTGGGAGATCACTGATCTAGAGACTACTGTAGCATTGATGTAGGAGGCAAGCACCCAATGTTTAAAACAGATATAGCAATGGTTACAATTTTCACTTTTGTCTTTCTGACTGCAAGTGGATCGAGGAACATGTGTGGTGATTTAGAGTTTATGCCAAACTGGTGGCGACTGTGTTACTTGTTAGCTACATAAGTTGCTCCAGTGCAAAACTTCCAAAGAAGATTCTGGAAACTGAATGTATCTTGGTCGACTACATTTGGCTGAACCATAATTTTAAACTCTTTTCAGTTTCCTGGTTAATTTGTCACATCCTAGCACTGGAAGCCATCGCTCACCATCATATCTCTTACAAACGCAGCAATTTTGTCCCTAAACTCCTCACCCCACACAAGCTCTCTCCCCCCTCCGCTCAGTCACCTTGAGCCTTGCCGTCATGCTTCTGTGATCACTTTAAAGGTCACAGAGTGTAGCCACTGTCATTACCTGTCACTCTCACTCGCTCCCTCGTTCCCTCCCTCCCTCCTCACCCTGTTCTCTGCCATGCATCTCAGCCCCCCCAACCCACCCCGCTCTGGAAGACAGATCAAAGTGCCATCTTTAGTTGGACTTTGAAGGTTATGAGCAGATAGGAGTGATCTTGCAAAAACTGCAGCTGTAGGAGATATGGGGGAACACCACGTGGAACAGGGTTCCGCTAAGGGATTTGGTGTAGCTGGGAGTGTCACTCAGCCAAAGAGTAAGCATGAAGGTCTAGTCTGCATTTAAACTCTTAAAAAATAAAAGTGGCATCTTCCTAAATAGCCCCCTACTTTCAGTGTGTCCTGATAGCAGGCCTGCATTGCAGGATTGCAGCTGGCGTGTAGCTCACTGATAGAGTAACTATGTTATTTATCTTAATAGAATTGTAGTGAACATGAAACCTGACCTATACACAGTCACATGGCTGCTCATGTTAGGCTAAAAGATGTAATAAAAAAAACATTTAGTATTTTATCTTATTTTCATATATATTATTTTCATATCTTATTTTCATACAACTCCTTATACGGGAAATGTTGATGCCAATGCAATAGATTAGTGATAAATGAAATAACTGAGTTTGCTTCTTTGGCTTTGTGCCTATAAGAAGAAAATTATGGAGAGATAAAAAGGTAGATTATAATGTTGGAGTAAATTACTTCGCCCATCAATGGTTTCCTGTGACCCAGGCAGGATGTTATTGCATAGTGAAACAGGACAAATAGAACTGAACTGAAATAAATCAAAAATGAACATTGACACTTTAATTATACTTTCATAACAGGTCTAATAAAATGTCCATAAAGTGTTCATAGGATTTTCACAATGGCCAGTGTCCCTTGACGCTACACAGGTAAATGTCATCCCCCTTTTCAGAATATTTTTAAAAAGATTTAACCCTAGGTGTATTATTCAGTTCTTAATAATAAGACCTATTATTCAATACCTACTGTGAATTATTCAGAAATGTCTATGAACCTAATTTGTAACATCTATGAAACTAATATGTAACTTATGTATGTGGACCCAAATATTGGCTGCAATTTGGAGTAAGATCGCCTATATGTGATTGAAAAGGTGGTAAAGACAGCACTACATTAAAGTGATGGCAAACACAGGTGTATCTTTTCTACTCTGAGGTCTGGACTAATCAACGGCAAACTTTAATCAGATATGATCAATTATTCATGGCCCGAGGCCTAGCGAGAATGTCTCTAAAACGCTCTCATACAGACAGCCCAAGATGAATAATTCAAACATCATTTACACAAAACCAAGTGCCTTTCGGATGCCACATGACTGCGTTACAAACATTATGCAACAAAGAATGTTAATTAGTTCAGAACAAAATTTATTTATCTAGCTGAATTACATGAATAAAAAACTGACAAAACCAATCAATCTAAAAATTTACCTTTCCAACAAGTGGCAGGTAAGCTCTCTCAAGCTGCAGCTGATCGGTCATATTGATTGCAAATAGCATATTATATGCTGGAATACGGTCACAAGTTTTTAAAACCATGTTAGCATAGCTGATCGGTCTTACAGATAGTAAGTACATAAAAATATCAAAACTGGTATCGAACTGCATTCATGAATTGAACATGATTCTAGCGAGTATATTACGTTACTTTAAGGGGTGGGGTGGTTAGATAGATGGAGAGAGTGTAGTTGCTGTTACAATCTATCTTAAAATCCCTGACAGCAAGCAACCATAAGTCACCAAACAATCTCTCAATAATTAAAAAAAATGCTCACATCTATTTTTCTTTCCTTGCTTGTTTTTTTTTTCTCTCCACCTAAGATATCAATAAGGAGCTGTCAAAGTGCAGCAATGACATGAGGGTTGGCTGCAGGTTGTCAGTCCAATGAAGCAGAAGCACACTCGAAATAATCCTTGTTTAATTGAATATAAGTGTAGAAGTGTTCTTATATTTTTTTAGTGCTCCTGTACATATACAAAATAACTTGCTTTAAATGAAAAACTATGGCATGCACACAAGATTTAATGCAAACAACTAATATTAATGTGTGGGATAGGCCATTGTTATGAATTTACTTCTACTTGTGTGCATCAAAATGCATTACATCACTACAATTATTGCCTAATGCCTACAAAGTAAAAACAATTGTGTGATGTTATTTAGTTTATACATGTGGAAGCAATGTGCACATTTCAGTCAATTTAAAGCTTAATGTTTTTGTGGAAAGCCTGTGGTTTGCAGTAATTAGGCCTGTTTGATGGCAAGGCTGTCTCATTTTCACATGAAATCATGTTTATATAGAAAAGAAGACGAGGCAAAGAGAATGGAACGATTGTTTGCTCTATAACACAGCAGTCCAGCATTTGCAGAGCAGAGTTCTAATGAGGGCACACAGTATTGATATCTCCATGGGAACGTCCCAGGGCATCACTAACAAACCGTACTCCTGTGTTTTGTAGCATTTCACTTAATGCTCAGATTAACAAACACAGTTACAAAACACACATTAACAAACACAAGGCAAGACAGAAATGAATTACCCATATGAAAATGCAGAGACCAGTGGATAATTATGGGCAACGAGATACAAAGTAAAAACCACCTGGAGTCAAAAAGGTTGTGTTGGAATGAATGTGGTGAGGGATTTAATGAATTAATCTTCCAGAATGCTGATTCACAAAACAGATGCAGTGAACCGAAGCAGAGAAGAAGGGATTCGAGTGTGGTGGGCCATTCAGTCTCAGAGTTACATGAATAGTTTGAATGTTTTCTTTGTAAATGAATAAGAAGCATTTTTATAGAGATTGCAACACTTCACCGGAACCTTTAAGAGTGTTAGATTGGTATTTTAAGTGTGTGTCACTTGGCATGTCTCCTGCAGAGCACGCTCCCTTGTCATGTTCCTGTCACATCTGAAGTTAAGAAGAAAGATGAGTCCTCTTTAAGGATGACACTGTGTCCTGCTGTGACTGATAGAAAGGTAGAAAGTGTCTGCAACACTAGAGAAATCAATCTTTTTGCCTCTCTCTCTCCTTCTCTCTCTTTCTGTCTCCACCATATTCCATTCACCAGCTTGATACCTCCCTCGAAGGCTGTTTCCATACAGAAATGTCCACCAGATCAAAGGAGTTCATTACAACTGCAGCTTCTGAATGAAGTGTTTATACATTATGCATAATTCGAATGAAAATACCTATTTGCAGGTACAGTACCTAGAGAAAAGTAGGCAGTATGGACACCTGGCAATCGCACCTATATGAGCTTTCAGACACATTCTTCCAAACTCATCCCATTCTATGGGCTTTAATATGGAGCCCTTTACTTTATAACATCCTTCACTCCAGTGCTTAGTCTCTGTTTAAGTATGTGTCCATTCAGTGAAAAAGATGAAGGGCCTAAAGAAAACATATAATACAGACCCAAACCAGATCACATTCTGATGTGTACATAGTAAATATTTTAAATGTATTAATACTGTACATCACTTTTAATAAGAATATTTTAAATTAGTCACATTCATATCTTAGTACTATACTAAGTACTTAGGAAGAGTATTGCAAGCCACCTATTAGTCACACTACTAATTATAATTATTATGAACTGTTCAATTGGGCAATAAATAATATGATTTTAGAGATCTTTTCATTTGAGTGTAAAGTTCCTCCTCAATAAACTGAACTGTAACTGAAATTCTACCTGTGAACTATTTTTTTCCTCCTCCTCATCATACTTTCATTCTCTTTCACTACAGCTGGAATGTGTGCAACCCCACTACTTTGTCATGTTCCTGTGTTTGTGTGTGGCTATATGGCAGCTTGTGCACACAAAGATGCATTATACTCCAATGGGTGGCTTTGGGTAAATGTTGTTGTGCTGTTTTTTGTGTGTTATGACACTGTTTGGACTGTGAGACTGATTTCCATCTCATGAGGGCTTTGCTTTTGTCTGCCTGGAATCAGGAGCAGTAAATAAGTAGTAATGGGAGCGAATGGGAGGGAGCTGGGGAGCGCTTTCTGTCATCACTTTAGAAGGTTGTGACCCCAGAGCCCAGTGACACTGAGCTGCTAAATAATTCAGCCTGTATCTCGCGCGGCCTCTGGAGGAGCCGCGGCTGTGATTGCTTGGAGCTGACTGACTGACATTTGCACATGAAAATGGGCTTGGTTTCCCCCCAAACGGCAGCACTGCTCAAGGAAAACAGTGCAGGGCCTCAGAGGAGGGGGACAGGGTGAGGGAGAGAGGGGCCGAGACACAGTGATGACAGCGTACCCACCTGACAAAGCCTCCAGACAGCCTGTGAGAACAGCTCCAGAAAAAGTGCAACACAGATCATTCAGAATCAGTTACCAGACATATTACAGCAGGAATTTGTTTTGAAGGGTGCACACCTGTTTACACACCTAACATTTACAACACAGCATGGTTGACTATTAGTAGATGTTAGAGAATTATGAAATGTAGTAAATAAGAGGTAATATAAACATATAATAATATATTATGAGCAGTTTGTCAATCAATGCAAAGATGAATTACATTCGAAATGACTATTAGTTTACTTTAGTTAAGCAATAAACACTATAATGGAAACATTTCCAGTTCACCTAAATGTTAATGAACAATAATTTCATTTCCCTTGCCTGTTTTCTATTGCTAATGGTATTTCATGCATTACATGTTGCTTTTTCTACATCTAAAAATAATAAATTTTAGTTTTGACTTGCAGCCAGTAAGAATTCCATCAAAAACACGTCAAGTCCTACGGCTTGTGTACACCCTACGTGGGTCATGTGGGTATAAATGAATACAATTAGCAAGCTGATAATGTAGAACTCTTTTAGATTCATGCAAAATTAAACAAACTGCTCTATATACGTTTTAATTATTTCTGAGAAATCTCCAGGAATTTATACTGTCATGATAATAAAGTCCAATTAGTTAATCCTCTGAACCAACACGGTCAATATTCAGGTTACCGAGGGTGAAGGAAAAACTGTGTAACTCATGCTCAAATTTATGTAGCTGTATATTATAGGATTTAAAAAATGAATACATTAAAGGAAATCAATAAACAGGGGAGGTTTCAGTAATATCAGTGTCGGTGAAATTATGTATGCTACGTAAGGTGGTGTTTTGTGTCATTACATTGCACAAGTAACAAAATTACATATATAACCAGCTGTGTCTGAAGCTTTTCAAAAGATTTACTCTTGTTACAAATTCTTAAAATTGAGTGAATAAACTAACAGACTGCAATGTGTAATTATTCATATTTGCCAACTGGGGAGCTATCCTACCCCTTAAAGGCCAAGGATTATGTAGTAGCTTCAGCCTCAAGAGAACAGCAAGAATTCTGATGGTTAGCAGGTCATGGAATAACAACCATTTAACTCAATACACATACTGTTGCCACACAAACCCTTCTTTCACACAACACCCCTTTTGTTTAAAATAGGTTGGTGAAAGATTTTAAAATGACTAGCAATATTTAAATGAATACTGATTTATTTGTTGCTGAAGGACATACAGATGAGGAACCTGAGCACATCCTCAGACACTCATTTAACCAGTGCAGGGCTAACTAATTGGTTTAGCTGATTATTAAAGTAGATGACTGGCCATAAATATATATGATTTTAGTATAAAATAAATATGAGCACACAGCCAACACACATGGTTTTATAATATAATAATTGTAAAGAAATGTTATTAAAAAGGCTGTGTTGTGTTCACTTTCCATGCATAATTTGTAATAGTACACACATACACACTCACAAACACAAACAAGGCAAGGCAAATTTGTTTCTAAGGCATATTTCATAAACAATGGCAATTCAAGGTGCTTTACAGATGGTATCCTATTTTATATTAGTACCCTTACATATAGCATATACATTTCTTTACCCTTTTCAATACATCTTGGCCAAAACCTTGACACAAATAACATACAGTAAAACATATAGCATTCACATTTGAGTGAAAAGCTTTTGTTTAATCACTAAAGCCTTGCAGAAAATGAATGTGGACTTAAAGAGGAGAAGCAGTGGGACTGCGCGCTCTCAGTATGCTTGACCATATCTCTCAGCTTGAGAGGGAGGAAAGCAAGGGATAAGTGGACAGCGAAGGGGGAAAGGGGGAGGGGGAAAAGGAGAGAGACAAGAGCGAGGGTGGAGCGCGAGACAGATGACAAATTGTGATTAATAAATGTGGTCCGGGACGGCAGTGTGGAACGATGCTTATTAATAGAGAGAATTAGAGTGGCTGTGCAACTCAATCTGCACACTGTCACTCTGCATCAGGCGCCATAATCAGAGCCTAATGAAACAGCACGGCAGCTCCTTCTCTCCTTCCTCCCCCTCTGTTCCTCTTTCACTCTTTCACACACTCTCTATCTAGCTCCTTCTCTTGCTTCCTGGATCCAGCTTCACCCTTCCTTACAACTCCATTCACACATGAACACATATGTATGCACATCCACATCCTAATGCAGGCAGACATCTTTATGAAGATTTTTAAGTTTGGCTCTGGAGAACTTTGTCTTTCCCTTAGCTGCTGCAGCACTAAACCGCTTGAATGTCTCCAGGGTTTGTGGACTGCATAACATAAATGTCTGAGGTCATATATCTCTAGTTATCCGCAGTCTTTGGTTGTAGCTTCTATATAATAAGACTATAAAACACAAGGCACTACGCTTGAGGATATGAGATAGAATTTAACAACTAAATGATGCCAGGGCCAGATTTTATCTTAATGTTTTACTGTCTTTTTTTATTATTAAAAATGCTATGTTTCTATGTTTGACTCCACAGATCTGAGTGTGTGTGCATGAATTTGAGGATCTTCCTTGGTCTAACACAAGTAATACCTCATCTCTATCTATATTGTAGCACTTATTACCAGTGAAAATTTCAATGTGTTTTTTGTATTCTTTTAAGGAAATGTTTCCCAACCCTGGTCCTGTAGACACACTGCCCTCCGTATTTAAGTGTTTTCACAACTTCCATCGCACCTATTATCTAAATAATCAACTCATTAACAACCACTTACTGGGTTGTACTGTGTGTGCATGTTTCAGACAAAGCACTGAAACATGCAGGGCAGTGTGCCTCCAGGACCAGGGTTGAGAAACACTGCTTTAACTGACTGGTAATTGCATGAGCAGTTTAATCGTCTGTGTTAGAGAAGGGAAAACACAAAATCAGGGCTTCTTAACTTCAGTTCTGGGGAATCACTGCCCTGAACGGTTTCAACTGCTCCCTGCCCCAACACACTTGATTCAGTTCATCAGCTAATTATCAAACCCTTCGTGAGCTGGATGAGGTGTGCTGTGGCAGGGAATAGCTAAACTCAGGCCCTCAGGTAAGGAGCTGAGAAACCCTGTATTAAAGTATTCACTGAGGGCATCTTATAAGACCGGGATTGAGAAACACTGCTCTATGTAATAGTTGCTACCTCCAGTGACATTAACACCACTGGGACAGTTTATTGGTTGAAATATGGATGTTATAACTTGTAACAAAGACTTCATTACAATAAGTCTCACCTTTCCAATAGTCAATCATATTGCTGCCACAGGTAGGCTATAACTGAGGAAAGGATAGGCCTTTCATATTTTTACATTGACTCAAGCACATATCAACAGCTCTGACTTTTTTTGGACTGATTTATAACATTCATGATTTAAATAGTTAGTTAGATTTTACCATTCATTTAAAATGTGTATTTATTATTGTATCTTGGCAACCAGGTTAAGGTATATAAGTCTCTAACTATTCATTCTGAAGACTGGAAAATGCCAAATGTCATACAGTGAAGAGACCTGCCTGTCATTGTTGTTGGAAAACACTTTTTATGTATCTCCATTTTTGTTTTATTCTCTTTTACATAATTTGAAAATGTCTGCTGCTGTTGTCATTGTGTGAACACTGCATGATAAATCATAACACTCAATATAACATGATCCATTTCTCCATGGTTATTTGAAAATAAATATTTTCAATTAACAGACCTTAAGATTTGCAGATGTTTTCTTTCATCATTTTGCATGAACAAAATTTTTGCCCATCAGTGAGAACTTCTTCTAGCCCTAAACTTGTGACTCGTGGCTAATCTGATCTGATAAAAGAATTTTTGATCCTTTCTCACAAGAACACATATAGCAACAAACGCATGATTATGTTGCTCCATAGTTAGTGTTGTTGGTCTCCTAATTTAGTTTTGCATTCTTTTTATAGTCTCGGCATGCCATATTTTCTTAAGGCAAAAGATGTGGATTTCCCTAGGTATGTCAGCAAGAGCCTCTGAGCTGGGTCAGAGAAGCTCTCATGGGACCTTTATTTAGTCCTGATTACAGCCAATTAATGTTTTACAAGGCAGCAACATGATAGCATATGGTATCTAATAGAAAACAACTGTAAATTTAATACTGATATTACAGTGTGGGTCATCTGGGGTGTTTTCTTTCATTGTAATGTGCACTGAAACAGAATGTTATTAAATTTGTGTTACAGTACTTAATGACTGTGTTTCTGTGTGTGCAAGCATGCATGGGAGAAAGAGAGAGAGAGAGAAAGAGAGCTCTGCTTCTCTCACACACATATAGTTAGATGTGCATATGGATAGATGATGATAAAGCACATTTAAATACCATTACTCTGTTGTGATCCCATGTCCTTTAAATATTTTGGCTTCACTGACTTCTGCAGACTATACAGTAGGAGGTTAATAAATAGTGTAGAAAAAAAAACTGCAGACAAACGCTATGCAAGACAATGAGTAAGAACGTAGGGTGACTAATGGGTTGCTTAAGTCACACATCATAGAATAGGTGTTTATCTAGACTAGCTGTGACACACAGCTATATTTATGTGTGGCATGGTAAAACACACGAGACAGGTAAAAGTAACAATTCAAAACAGCCATCATGTGGTTGGTGGTAAATATGTAAAGGCACCATCAAATGCTCAGACAGTGGAGAAAGCTTTTTCAAAGAGCAAATCAATCCTTTATGCTGTTATAAACAAATAAATAATTGTATAATAAAATACAAGGAAAATGAAAGAGACAGGAGAAATGGAATGCGAGAGAGAAGAAAGAAAGAAGTAAGGAAAGAAAGGAAGAGGGAGAAAGAATGAGGGACAGACGGCTCAGAGACGTGCATATTTCAATATTAATCAGCTCAGTAATATTTTAACAGGCACTAAAAATCCAATTCTCACTATATTGCCCCTGACTCTCCGCAATGATTATACATCCGTAGAGGCCGAAACTGAACTGGATAAGAGTGTGTGTGTGCTTGTGCATGTCTGCACACGTGTGTGTCTGTGTGTCTGTGTGTGTCTAATGGAACAGACTGACTGACCCACAAACTAAAAGTGACACACCATTTAACTCACCCCACAAAACACATCACACAGATACCCATATATACACACGCACACTCTCTCTCTCACACTCACTTACTCAGACTCTACATGTCCCTGTTGAATCCTCCTAGAAGCCAAAGTCACTCATACCTCACCACTCATTATTTGGGGAATATCTCCCACGGCCTCCCTCTCTGTCTCTCTCTCCTCTCTCCCAATTGCAGACTCCCTGTGCCTCTTTTCCCCTGACATTGGTCATATCTGAAAGAGGGAGGAAGGATGAGAAAGAGCCATCAATATGTATTCCCCCTGCTCCCACCTCCACCATTAAACTTTAAAAATGCAGATGTGTGATTGAACCTGACAGGGAGGGAGATCGGATGAGTTACACAGAATTCTCAATGGAGCTGCGCCAGAAAAAAAACATATTTAAACACTGTTAAAAGCTGCCCAACCACATGCTGCATGCAAAGCCATGCAAATTACTACTGCGAAAACTGCTTCCCCTACAGTGTACCCCATTAGCGAAGCCCATAAGATCCCATTTTTAATTAAGTTATTAGTTAATAACAATGAGTACAAACTTGTTTATGAGTAAAAAAAATGAGAAGAAAAAAAGGACAAGGAAACAAATCCTCCAGTCAAGCTATTTGTCTCAGTAAGGTTCATTTCTGGTGATCAGCAAAAGACTTGGGACACTTGAGCTGTCTCTACAGAATACACAATGCAGTGCAGCTGAAAGCTTATGTTAAATGAAATATATGTGAGGCAGCATGTGTGTGCGTGTGTGTGTGTGTGTGTGTGTGTGTATGTGTGTGTGTGTGTGTGTGTGTGTGTGTGTGTGTGTGTG
>JBBPDB010000134.1:24103588-24133375 GCA_037974465.1 Brachypetersius altus
TAACTGACATTTTTTATCGTAACAACCAACGATTTATACAGGAAAATAATGACTATTAACAAGGTTGCCCAAACTTTCGCATCCCACTGTACATGACTGCAAGTAAGAGTTGAGCCTTTAGTGTTTTCCTTTGAGTGTGTCAGGGTATTAGACAACAGTTTATGACCAATCATTTGAAGAGATACAGAGCTAGGCTTCATATTCTATCATGGATTCATATGTGCATCTTTGCTTTCCCTCCTGGTGAAATTAAAGGAGAGGACTGCTACTGCACTGGATAAAAATGTGCATTCTTGGTTGTAGTGTTCTGTTAAGTGGTACTGGCTAAGAGGATGAGAAAGCAGCTCTTGAACTTGGAAAACGTCTTTCTTCTCTGCAGTGGTCAGTAACTTTCTATTTACTTACAATCCCTTTGTCTTGACAAGTCAAGTGTCCAAATGATTGGCCTAGTGTCCAAAAGGGAATCAATAATATGATGCTTTCAAGTGAATGACAAAAATAATATGTAGTGTTCTGGTTAAAAGGCTAAATGGTGTGAGCATTTACTCAGACTGGAAGACTTTCATGTTTGATTTCTTAAAAAGAAAATTATTTTAATCCCATTGTATCATTTAGAAAATGTATAATTGCATTATATATATTTCTAGAGGCTTGAGTTAGCAGTTCATAAATAAGCATGATAGCAAGTGTTCTTTTCAGTCAGTGTATAAATAGTTGTGTATCCAGAGTAACTTGAGACCTTCAAGCATTTCAATGTTTTTTGAGAGTGTCTCATTATCAAGACACTTTGCAGCCTGATTATCACCTTTATGGCAATGCTTTAAGGATAAGCAAATATGCCTATCGAGGTGTGGACAAGCCAGGTGTGGATGAGCACATCAAATAAATAAATAATGAACGTAAAATTGACAGCTTATTCATCCAGTGGCTCTGTCCCTTGACAGTAATTAAAGAGTGAAGGCTGGACAAAAAGTGTCAGCTATGGATTTGAGAGAATTTATGACTCGTGTGCATAAGAAATTGATTGATAAAACCTTTCTCACTTCCATTATCTGTGTGGTGGAAATGTCTAAAGGCAAACTGACAGGTTTATAAGCAAAAGCTACAAAATGGCCACTTCTATTTAATTAGGCAATAAGAGTTGGAAATGTGCCATTTTCCCACCGTCAGCCACTCTTGCTGAGTGTGACGACGCACCCTGTGAAGATATCAGAGTGAAAGCACATTAAAGAAATCTTGTGCCTGCCATGTACAGTTTAGTATTATCATGCAAGTCTGCTCCCCCCCTATTAAATCATTCATAACTCTTAGATTGGATCCCCTGCCCACCGCCCATGCCCTCTCTTCTGTATGTTCATTGATTGCCCATTAATTATCTTTTCGCTCAATTCAATTATTTAACCCCATCTCAGTCCATCTCAAACTCATCAGGTGGCTCTACTTCACAAGGCTGATGGGTCTCTTGTCCCTCTGATAGAGAAGTTTGTGTGTGGAGTGCTCCAGTTTCTCTCGCATGAGAGAAAAACATATAACAAACAGAAGACCTGCAGCAAAGTAAATCACAAAGCACCTCAGGCTATTTAAGTGAAGATCAGGCACTGGTAGCTTCCGAATTAGCCTAATGAGTAAATAGTGCAGAATTTGAATTTTAAAGCTATCTTGGAATGTAGATCTGTTCTACCACATTCTGAAAGAATCTTAAAAAAGGTGGTTTTGACATATGTTGAGAGACTTGAAATCCCAGAGGTGTCATCTCAAAGGAGACACCAAACCTCAGGGACTACAAACCTTATGTTAATTTTTAAGAGGTTATTTTTGTATACTAACAAAATGACACTCCACAGGAATGCAGTTGAAGCATCTCCATAGTTGATGTAAACCACATAAAGGTTTAAACTATCTGCTAAAACAGTCAAAATCTGTTGAATTTTGCTCGTAACTCATGTATTTGTATTTTGGCTGATCTATGTTATGATTTTTATGACACAAACAATATGAGCCAGCTAACTACACTTTATGGAACTACAAACACCTCCTACCCTAACGCTTTGCCTTGCCTCATGAAAAAGTTTCAAATGCAGTTTTGGTCTTTTTGTATTGTAATAGCTGAGTCAGTGGGTGGCCCATGGGCCGCAATGCACCAGCAAATTAAGAAGCAGATCGAGGAAAAGATGTGGATACATGAAGGGGACCCTAACAGGGAGAGGTCAGCCAAGGCAGACAGGCCGCTTGACGGAAAGATCAGACGGAGGAAAGGAAGATAGATGGCTCAATAGAGACTCAAAGACAGTGTGTCGAGAGACGAGGCTACTGGGAGGCCTGTGCCAGGGCCAGAATGAGCTTGGAGCTGGAGACAGATGGAGAGCTAGCCGACATGTCATGGCCAGGCAGGTTAACAAGGTGTCTGAATGGAAGAAAAAAAAAACTCAAAAAGACTACGAGTAGATGTTTGCAGTTGATTACCAATTATGAATGTGGGCAGACGTCAGGGTGTTAATTAAAGCTCTGATGGCTCCTCCTGGGTGTATTCTGCATGCTGTTTCACCTGGTTCTGGGCTGCTGTGTGCATCTGGATGAGCTGGCGGTGCAGCAGGTCTGATGGACAGTGAAAACTGCCCTCAGGGGGACCTCATGGTGTGACTGAGACAGACTGCTTCGAAACAGGCCCCCTAGAGTGGGAGGCTAAAACCTCCCAAGGGTGCCCCAAGACCATACCAGAGCCTTGCGTACCGCCAAAGACTGCTAATCTATTGCCTTAAGTAAATCTTCCTGTCACTTAAGCTTCTACAAATGACCTTTCATACCCATCATACCCTGCAGCATTTTGGTGGATGGTCTATGGGACATGAGGGGGAAGTGATTGTATTGGTCACTTTTTTGACACTGGTTGAAATGGAAATTGTATTGATGGGCAAGGGTGTAAAAGTCATTAAGCATGCATGAATAAAAATAGATTGAGCCGCATGTAATTGTCATTCCACTTAATTAGCCTGAGCACACTTTTAAAAATAAAAGTATTAAAAATGGTTCTGTGTTCCTTAAAGAACCTTATTTTTGAATTAATGAAAGAACCTGTCACGAGCCGGGCCGTACAAACAAATCAGGCACAAACCAAGAACAGATGGAACATAAACACGTGACCCAACCACCAACAGAAAAACCCTTCAAAATAAAAGACCAGACAAAATAAGCTCAAACAGAAAGAAACAAAAGCAGCGGCATAACTATGGCCGCTGGCCAGACCGTAACAGAACCTCCACATTATGTTGAAGTTCTATGGCAAACATGTCTTCCCAAACCAATGACCATTTAGGAACATTTAATTTTAAAGAGGCTAGTAAAATGTGATGGGCTCCTGATGACTATTATAACAGTTAATTTGTTCACGGACAGTGACCTTGGACCTTGGAGTAGTAATGTAATTGTAATAGTGCCCTTTTCAGAACTTAATGACATCAACTTCACATTCCTCCAGATTATTTTCAATATATTGCCCACTCAGTTTAAAAGGTAACACATGAAAATGTTCATTTAATTGCTGTATCAAAGCACCTGCTGCATTTGATATGCATTGATTTGCACACATTAAGGGACGTATTTAGTTTTAGCATTCTAGGCAATTCACACACATATGTTCTTTGCCTAGTCAGATTTATTTACTTAGACAAACTAATATATGTTTTTGCAGAGTTACTTATGCAATTTCTTAATCTGACTTTCACTTCTAGTGAGTGCATTGTTAACACTGGGGTTTATTCTACTTGGTTGTATAACCACCATTTGAAGTCTCTGTTCTCTGATGGTGGAGTAACCACAGACGAAAGATGTAAGAACATGAAAAGATTTGTTCAGTGGGCATGACAGTGCAAGCATTAGAGTTGGCACCTTTATTGTTCCGGGGCTGTTAGAATAATGAGATGTTTTTCAGCATCTTTTCCTCAATGCTAATGTGGATTTGATTCACAATAAGACAGCAGGCTCATATGTCATCTCTGGCTCAACGGCACCGTTTCTTCCTCCTCATCGTTAACTTCCCTGGTGCTGTTAATCTTTTAATTTATAGTCCCATGGCTCAGCCGTGTAGTTCCAAAGTCCTTTCTCAGAATCTGCAAAGTAAAGGAGACTAATACACATTTCATCTTCTCTTTCATTTAAAAAATTCTCTTGTTTCTTTTTTTCTCCTACTGTCATACAGTCCTTTAATAGATCACCTAAAGGTCGAGCTCTCTCGCACGGGAGTGTAATAAATGCCATCGCCTGTCTGTTAATGACCCGTACCTGCTCTAATAAATGTCTCCTCAAGCAGCAGCACGGACATGATACAACTGAGAAATAATGAGTGTCTTTGTTAAATAGGTAGTCTATAATTGCTAAATAGATTTAACTTAAATCACACAAATAAATGAAGAGCTGATAATGATAGAGGTAGTTAGTTATATCCAGAGCAGCCCTTTTGGGCCAGCTAATGACTTAAACACGTGAGTTTTGTAATGGTGACCATCGTTATTTACAATAGTAATAGCAATGGCCATATAATTTGTAATGGGAGGTCTATTCTCGAGCAACAGATGTGAAGTGCATGAGTGCAAGATGCCAATTAAGCATAAATGTGAGCAAGTGAAATGATTGCTTGTCTCACTTTAATCTTGCTCACCCCTTGGGGGACGATACAGCTATTCAATAAATGTTCAATTTCCAAGCCTTTTGGCCTCCCCCTACTCCCTCCCCTGCTATGTGCTCGGTCCCTTAGGTAAGTTTAAGAGCTACTTTTCCATTGTCTCCGCTCTAAGAGGTCTGTATATCACAGAGAATGAGTCCTGTCAGTTTTATTACCGCTGGAGCACAACAGCAACTGATAAAAACAAGACTTCATATACCCTCACATCTCTGCGGTCCCACAAAATAGCCTCGCTTGATCAGTCTGTTATCCTAACCCCATCCCAGTATCTCTCTCTCTCTTCTCTCTGTCTCCCTCACTCTCTCCTTTTCTCACCATCTCCTCCTCTCTGCTTGTCTGTTGTCTGTCTCTTGACTCGCATCTCTGCTTGTGTATAAAACGCCACTGCAGCTGCGCCCCTCTTTTACTTTGCCTTTCCGCCCCTCCCTCACTCTTCCACCCTTCCATCCTTCCCCTTCGTTTAATGGTGCCCCTGTAATGAAAAGTGCTTGCAGAACAAGCCCCCCGGCAGGCCCGAGGGTCCTCCCTCACAGCCAGCACTGAGATCAAGCCAGTGTGGTGTTTCACAAGCAGCCCATTCCCACGTCAATATCTATCTCTGCTGCAGTCCACTGTAATCCTGAAACATCTCCCACTCCGCTCACCCACAAGACAAGCTTTCATTTCACTTATATTTGATAAATGCCAGAAAACATTGAACGGGCAAAGTCTGTGCTGCTGTGTGTTGAGCCCTATGCCTGTTGCTGGCCAATAGATGTCATGGAACCCGTCCCAGAAATACAGGGCAAGAATCGATGGGGCAGGAGAGATAAGGGCTTAAATGTTCAGTGCTGGGTGTCTTCTAATTAAAGTGACCACTTGCATTTTGGTATTGAGCCTGCGAGTGTGCCTGAGGGAGAGAGCAGCCCTTTTCCCAGTTAGCCAAACTAATGAGCACGATGATACAGGCTGGGCGTCGATGCCGAGAACCAGCCAGGCCATCACTGTCACACACATGAATGACGCATTCCTAATATTGACCATTTCAACTGACAACTAGCCACTCAATATTTTTTTTTTTCAAAAAGTTTCTGTCTGCATTAACATGTACATGAGTAACCATTTACTAATCATTTTATAAGCAGTATTCATCCTGTTCAGGTGTCATTCCTGCAGTATGATCTCTACAAATGAAACTCAATTGATTCAGAGAGGGAAATCTTTAAGATCGTACATCAGTATCCGATGATACATAACTAAATGGCAACACACTCACTCCGCTAAGTTTATTGACTGAGCTGTTCAAGTCAAGACACTTTTATTTATATAGCACATTTAGAAACAACAGGAGATAAAATGCTTGATCTGCAGCCAGAAACTCAGCAGTGATAATGGAGTGTTCCTGTCATATATATATTATCTATTTATATCCTGTCATATATACATATATATATATATATATATATAAAGTACTATCGTAAAACTATTGTAAAATACGTTTTGGGGGGTAGTTTGGGAAAGCAACTCTTCAGATTTCTAGTTCTTTTCACTACCAGCTCTTTCTGAATGATAGTTTTGACTCAGCAAGAGTCTGTAGAATGGAAAAGTTTGCCTCAAACTGTTATGAGTGGCTGTCTTTACATCCTAACAATTTTATTATGCTGATTATAATATGATCAGTGTAGCTCAAATTCATAGTTCTTCATATGCTCACACACAAAAAGAGCTAGATAGATAGACAGACAGACAGATATATAGATATTAAAATAGCTGTTTTTGTGCATATTTTCCCAAAGCTGCTTCATTAGGGACTATTGTCAGGAAGGCTTGACAGAGATTGAGTGGTGACAGCTTGGTTGGACATTGACTAAAGCACCAGACAATCAATGTCTGACATCTGTCAGCAAATTTTCTTTTCTTTTTTTTATTTTAGAAGAGAGTGAAAGTGTACCAGATTGCAGATTTGTTAAATTGTGATACTACATTAAATGCTCAATTACACAACGTGGAAGTTTCTTGAGGCACCTCCTTTTAGATGTTTTAATTTTTAACTGAAAGAAATTGAGTGAAAAATTTAATTAATAATTCTCAAATGAGAATTATGTAAGCTTACCATTTTATCAATTTTACTGTAGGCCTCTTCTCCTCCTTTACTGCAATTCTATCCAAGTGTATGTGTCTGTGTCTTCAGATGAGTAAACCCAATTTAAATTGTTAACAAACAAGCAATAGATCCACTCCCAGGAGTCAATACGACAGATCCTTGATGCAGAATTTAAATAAGTCTGGGTTTGTGGCACGCAGCCTGTGCACAGGATGTGTTTCTTGCATTAAATTCAACAGGTCGATACTGGAAAGAGATACAGTGTGTGTTTACATCCCTCCACAGCAGGTCTTATTCCACAAGTTGAACCATATGACCACTGGTATTACAGGAGATCAATACCAGAAAGTATAGAAGTAGCCCCAGTTCACTTAGTCTTGACATTCGCTGTCAGACAGCCCTCAGAATTATGCTATAGCAGAGCCCGAAAACAATTATAAAGGCTATTAGACAAATATAGATTTATGTCAAAGTGTGGACATCCTTTTAACATTAAAAAACATGTTGAGTGATAGTAAGCACTCATGTCAGTAAGTAGCCAGATGCAAAATATCCTTAATACCATTTGTCTGGTTACAAAATAATGTGCTATATGGACCTGATCAAGCACAAAATTAACATTACATTGGTAGATTAGTGAGAAACAAAGGAACACAAAGAACACAAATTCATTGTAAAAATTAGTCAGCGTGTTTTCTACATTCTGATTCTGTTATTTTCTGTTGTTTTTGTTAGGAAGGAGACATTTTGCTGACTGTTTTTGCATGGCGGAAGTGGTCAAGTGTTCTACTTTGTGAGGTTTTATTCTGTTTTTTACAGCTGACTGACAAGTACAATACTGTTACTGCTTAGCAAGAGTCCACACCCTAGATCTGAAGCAGAAGCTGAAGTGTAGTGCACCTCATGTTTTTTTTCCAGAGTGAACAGTGTGAAGCCCTAAATGTTTACTTTGTATGAATGCAAATGGTCACTTTTTTATGACAAATTGGCAAATATAGGATGACAAATTTGTTAGTTACAACACAGTGCAGCATGATTCTAATGTGTACATCATTTACATCAACACAATTATTCCTAAAAGATGGTCACCTGAAAGACAGCATTTTGTTGTTGTAATAAATTTGATTGCGTTTTATTTATGTGGAAATTATGTGCACATTTGAAGCAATCCCTTTTTCAGTATATGGTCTTTATTCACCTGGTTATAAATTGCCTTTCTCCGTGCCAGACGTGGTTGTTTCTCCTGTGCTAAGGGACAGTGACAGGGTGAGATGTGAGCGTTTCTCTGGCCTTCCTCTGACCAAACCTCTATTTCTCTCTGTTTGACAGGTGAGGGCCAGTGCCATTGCCCAGGACGCCGATCAGAATTATGACTACGCCTCCAACAGTGTGATCCTACATTTAGACGTTGGGGACGAGGTGTGCGTACAGCTAGATGGGGGCAAAGTCCACGGTGGAAACACCAACAAATACAGCACCTTTTCTGGGTTCCTCATCTACCCCGACTGACTACCCTCCAAACCTGCCGCCCCACCACCCCATGATGCTGCTCAAAACTCTCTCTCTCTCTCTCTCCCTCTCTCTCTTAAACATACACACACACACACACACACACACACACACACACACACACACTGAATAGACTGAACAGGAGGGAAATGCACATGGGTTGATGCTGGCTGGAAGAAGGGCTTCACAGACATGATCTCATGACCAAACTCCTACTTTTATTGAGCAAGTGTATTTTCTGACATGTTGTTTGTATGTGTGTGGAAATTATGGTTATATGCTATACCTACACCTACACATTTTCCCCCAAAAAGTGTAAAATAGACATTGCGAATAGAAACATATCTACCAGATTGTTATCCCCCCAGCACGTGTTTAGGTGTACGTGTCATTTTTGTGCATTACCAGAAGCCTAATTCACTCTAGTGAGATCGCATTGGAATTTGTGCTGGACATTGCATATGGCCTTGTAAAGTTGATGTTCAGCTGAAGTCAGACACAGCTGCTACACATGAGTGAGGAGGAATTATTTAATGAGGGTTAGTTTCACTAACAAGCAGACTGATTAGATAGTGTTGAGCAAAGGCAATTCAATACAATGACATACATATGCACACACACACACCCACCACCGTGGGTCTGTGATTAATCCAAGTCCACCAGTTCGATTAATTTGACTTAAAGTCACCGCTTTGGCTGTCTGTGTGGAATTGAAAATATGGCCCGTGTGCGTGGACATACAGGGGATGGGATCGAACGCACAGTGACTGGCTCTGTGCTGCGTAGGCATAGATTTCCAATATGTCTAAGCAGACTAGCCTAGACTACAGCAGTAATATATTGATTTGGGCTGATAATATCCTATCTTTCGCTTGACTCTTTTCATCTTCGTACGATTTTCACTATTAATCAATGTGGTTTATTTATTTTTTGTGCTTCATGAGCATTGCATAAAAGAGGATACTGTTTTAACAATGATAAAGATACAGTGCATCAATTTTACACCAAATTGTCTTATCACTGAAAATAGCTGCACATGGTGAAATATTTTCTTATTATGTGATAATAGAAACTTAATGACTGCCAAATAAATAAAGAATAAAGAAAAAATCTCTGAAATATTCAATATTTCTGAAACAGTAGAAATATATAATGTCTCTGTAATATATATAAAGTTCACCATTTAAAAAATATCATTTAAAAAGAATATTGTAATTGCATTGACACTAATTGTGTTATCATAACTTTTATATTAATCTTACCTTAGTGTCTATCAATAGCACCTTAAACTGTCCTGTGATATTACATTTATATAAATTATCTGTGAAAAAAATTACTAAAGCTATTCATTCTAACTAAATCAATGCAAGATTTAACTTGGCCATGGTCAGATAATGATGCACCCCTATAGAAAGTATTGTTAGGTTTTCTGTAAATTGTTTATTTCAGAGATTAAATATATAACAATGTCTGAAAACATCAGGCTAGCCTCACTGTGTGTGTGTGTGTGTGTGTGTTCTTTTTTGTGCAGAAATGCTTCATTGATAAAACGTCCCAGCGTCTCTACGGTGTCTCTTGAGTTGCGTGCCATTCCATGTCATACATATCAGCAAAATATTTATGGCTGATTGTGGAAATCTTGTAGTAATTCTGTATGAGGCCTGGTAGGGGTTGTCACAAGACAAGTCAAGCCATGTGCAAATACAAAGAAATGCAAACACATCAGTACATCTATAAATTATGCCACATTTCCTCCTTATAAAATGACTCTATAATAAAGAATGTTCAAATATCACTGACCCTTTTTCTTCTCATATGTACATAATCAAACAAATAGCTGTTTTGAATGGTACTCTCCCCGTGTGACGTTAATATGTTTGATATATTACTTTATCACTTTGTTTATATAAAAATTCATACTTATTTTTGATATACCAAGGTGAGTCCAATCAGATGTATCTATATCAGATGTATATATATTTAATATTATATACCCATTTGTGTCCTACAAATCAGTTTAATGTAATAAGAAATTCTATTTAGCTCAAACTATATTTTGTATATATCTTTAGATGATGTTGGGATCACGTGCCATTTTTATTCAAGGTCAATTTGGAAATCTCAATAAATAAGAAATCCCACGTGACTCAAATACTGAAGTGTGATAAGTGACTAAAAATGTACAGGTTGACAAGCTTGGGCATTATATGGACTAAAGAAACTGACATGTCGTGTATGGACACGAACGGGTTAATATAAGAATTTAGAGATTGCATTGGAATCCTGTTTATGCATAAGGTATGGATCTCTCATTCATTGAGCGTGCATTATGGTGATCTTTTGAAGCGGTGAGATTTTAAAGATGAAGAAACAGAAAATAAACAGCAGCAGGACCTTGGCCTCTACCTGGTCTAAAAAGAGAGGAGAAATCTTTAATTAAAAAGCAAGAAGTAATGACATTCTGGACCTGGAGGCTTCAGTGAATCTGCTGCCTGTGGGAGCGTGTGGGGGATCGCTGTGTGTCTGCAGCCAGCCTCCTCGCTCTCTCCTGCCAGATTCCAGTTGAAAGTTAATTGGACGGGGAGAGGTCTGAGACGGGCTGCGTTGAGGCCCATTAGCGATTCCCCTGTCGAATGCAGAGCCACGAGGATCACAGACTCACAAATAGGCGGATTAAAATAATCAATACACTTCACTTACCTCCAGCACATTCACACAAGTGCACAGCCGCCAAAGCCGCACGTAGGCACACACATCCAGCAAAATGAATTCAGTAATTAGTAGAGGACCTATTCGCCATTGGTATGATACCTGGCGCCTCGCCTTCACACACACGCACACACTCTCACACACAAATAGCTATGGTATCTAATGAGGGGGCATAGTTCTGACTGGTTGTGAGGAGATGAGGAAAAGGTCAGCGAGCTGTTGATGGGCTGCTCCCACCACACAATGCATCATAGGATCTTAAAGCCGATATTTCATCCGTGCCTCACACCCAAACAGTCAGCTTTGAAAATCCCACCTCAGCAAGCAAGTCTGGGCTTCGGATGATGAAAGCAGACGCATATGCTGGCGGAAAATACCTGTTTTGTGTCGGATTGCTTAAGATTAAACAAGCAATGTTTTTTGATGATATGTTCAGAAGTTTTACTTCTTCTGACCAAAAAAGTTTTTGTTTTTTATAACACTTTCTTGGATTTTTTCCCCCTGAGGTACACTAATGATATATGTGTGTGTGGTTTAACTCACAAAAATACTCACAATGTATTTTCCCATGACCATTTTCCAACCTTTCCAACCAATTAAACAGGCTGTTTTGTTGCTGGGTCTTTAGGATGCAATATGTAAATTAGCTTTTCAATAATTTGATAAGATCGAAACATAATCAGGATTGAAATAGTCCTTTATTATAGATGGGGCTGAGCTAAAGGCGGCTGTAGGCTGAATAGATGGATATTTGCAAATATGACATCACAAAAAATTCTTTCAAAATGGGATGCTTTTGTTGTTATGTATGTGTATATGGACTGTATGGACTGGTAAGTAAGATATGTTTTAAAAGTGTTTCTACACTACATCAACACTTTTAACTAGAAACATTTATTTCATTATATTGACCCTTTAACGAAATTCTTTCGCATTTTCAACCTTATCTTCAACACATGTGGCTTGTTGGTGATTACTGTGGATTATTGCTGCAATTTTCTATTCTTTTAATGAGCACAGGATGGCATATCAAAATTATTGCTGGGGGTAATCATCTGTGTGATACAGATGAAGCTGATAGACATTAGACTGGAGTTTTCCTTTTAAAAAACAGGCAGCCATGTGATGTTTCCATCAGAGGCCTTGTAATGCAAAAGGATTTACTTACATATTGTCTCTGTTGGGGAAAAAATTGAAATTACCAAAAAAAGGTTTACACTCGTCTGTGGTAGCTTACCCTGCCTGACTCACTCTGACTCCAGTTATGCCCTGCGTTTTATTAGAGCCTTTTCACCCAGCTGACCTACACATACACACACCAAGACAAAGAACAACGGTGTACTAAAACTGGCAAAGAAATAACATTATAAAAACACCTAGACATAAATAATGAGAGCTCTACTGTCCACCTCTCAAATCATTTTAAAAGCAGTATTGTAACATTCAGTTCTGCGGATATAAATGTATTCTATCTAATATAAGGTAAGATAAACCTTTATTTAGCTGCCATCCTGAAGTCAAACTGAAATCAAAGTTGACCTTTAAATCCCTGTAAGCTCCTGTTCCTGGTCAGATTAAGCAGAATTCCTTGCATGTATTTTAAAATTCAATTTTTGGGTTTCCTGCAATGATTGATTAACCTGCGGTGACTCTGACTGCCTTAAAACTGCCTTAAAACAATTGTATCCAATAATATCAGGTATTATCTTCTTCTCTCATCACCCCCACCCATCACTGAGTGAAATGCTTAACTAGTTCAGAGACTCTTCCTTACAGTTATGGCATTTAAAAGACTTCCAAAAGAACCCTGCTGTCTACAACAGGTCCAAAATATCTTGTTAGATTCCACTGGAATACAAATCAGCACTGGTTCCTAGAAAATGGACACAATACAGTGGACAGTAAGTGCAGTGAAAGCTATATATCTTTCTCATTTATTATGGAATAATACGGCTCTGTTCATCATTCTGGACACATAAAACATGCCATCTTTTTTTCACAGCCTCTTATTAATAATTTGAAAGCTATGAAATCAGGACTAGCATATTAGACTCATTTTATACATCTATTACACCTCCAAGCAAGTGTTATATTATAGAAGATATTGAGTCCAAACGTTTGAACAGCACCTAAAATAGTCTTACTCTATAACGGCCTGACATATTTCCATTGGTCTGTTTATCATGAAAGCTTCATACAGTGTAAAAGCCTGCTGACATTTGATGAAAAAAGCAAATATGGTGATACAGATGTTGTTCTGGAAGTGGCAGTATAATTCCTCTATTTAGTTTAATGAAAAGGTGATGAGGATGTTTGAGGGAACAGTTTGTCAGTGACTCTATATCACCTTCAAATTCTGCTGCAAAAATGTAATGGATGTACTTGACCTTCCTATAGAAGGTCAATGTAAAGTTATTCATTATCGCGGTTCCTAGACTGACCACTGTGGACACAGGATGATCACAGGAGTGAAAAACTGCATCACTGTATCCACACTTTTGTTCAGGTCACAGTACAGGATTGGCAGGTGAAGCTGACCTGCACAGCATCTATGGGTCAGTCGAAGCCAACGGTCCTTTTCTTTCCAGCAACATCCACACAGCAGAGATGCAACAGAGATAAAATAAGAATAATGCTGCATATACTCATGGCTTACACTCAGTCACTCTGTTTCAGAAAAGTGAAATGATTCACCACAGTGACTTCCTTTATTTCAGAAATAATTAAAGTGTTTAATTTGGAGATTAACTAGATCATCATACGTGTCGGCCTATTTATAACTGAGCAACAGAACGTTTCTAAATTGAGGCAGAATGAATGGATACACAAGAAGACTGAGATTCTCTCATCTATCTTTATAGTCTTTATACCTAAAAGAGACTTAAAGTTAAGTATAACAAGAACCAGTTATTGTTATCAGTGCATTGTCACTTTAGATACTCGGTGGCGTAGATGCAATGAATTTGTGCTGGTGAGATATTAAAACAACCTCTCAGTAACAGAACAGCCCTGTACAGAACAGGCTATTGGAGCTAGATGTAGCATTAATCAAATAAAACACACTAATAATAATTTCGGAATTTTCTGTTGCATTTCTATTTGACTTTTTCATAAAGCATGTGAAGCACAAGGAAAGAGGAAAGCTAAATATAACAATAGCTTCTGTTTAATAAGGCAAAAAATGAGAAATCCCTGCCCAAGTAAAAAAACTATTCAGTGAGTGCAAAGGTAATTAGTACAATTAAATTAGGACAACAGAAATTGCCAAAAAGAAGCCATCCACCATGAAAGAGACATTTTATGACATTTATCAGTGGTGTAGACACGCCCATAGTACAAAGGCTTTAAAAGAGAACATTTCGTGAGCTAAATGCCTACAAAAAGAAGTAAATGACTTAACGCAGTATGGAATAAATGGCAAATGTGATTGTGGCGCCATCTGTTGGTAAATATTGTGCAGTGCAGGTTCATTTGGAGAGCCTAAATTCTGCATATTCACTATATGGACAAAAGTATTGGGACAAACCACTTAACTATTGAATTCACGTGGCCCCTTACTTTCAGTGGAGGGCAATCTTTCTCATTTTTCAGCATACCAAGACATTATTATGCGTCCAACTTTGTGAACACAGTTTGGGGAAGAACCTTTTCTATTCCAGCATGACTGTGTCCCAGAGCACAAAGCGAGCTCCATAAAGACATGGCTGGATGAGTTCAGTGTGGAAGAGCGTGACTGGCCACACAGAGCCCTGACCTCAACCCCATCCAACTGGAACAGAGATTGCGAGCCAACGTCAGTGTCTGGCCTCATAAATGCTCCACAGAGCAAATGGGTTCAAATTCCCACAGAAACTCCAACATCCTATGGAAAGCCTTTCAAGAGTGGAAGCTGTTATGAAGGTGAACCAACTCCATATTAAAGTCTATATATTTGAATGTAATGTCATTAAAGTCCCAATACTTTTGTCCATTTGTCCCCTCTAGCTTCACTGATAGGAACATTATTGGCTGTTGTTGTGATGCAAACTAACAAAAAGATTCATATAAAGCAGCTGAAATTACCTGTTTATGTGTCTCTTACAAAGACACATCATCTTGAAGGCAGCATTAGTTTCTGTGGAAAGTGTAAAGGTGTGGTGTGTTTTGGACTAAAGTCAGGAGTGTGCCATAGGTTATAAAAGAGAAAAACAGCTAAATAAAGAAGCTTTACCTAATTCCACGTTTTGATTAACTCTGGCCAACATGCTGAGTTCTCCACAAAAACAATCAAAACCAGAGTAGGGATAATCTATTTATCCATTTTAATATTGTTGTTGTTAAAATCTCCTGAAAATAATGACATACTTTCTACAAAGCAGCGTTTAGCATGTTTTAGATCAACATACTGCAGGTAAATTTGCTGTGAACTGATTGCGATATTGTTATTGAGATCAAGAGAGAAACCTCCCCAACGTCTTTGGGATTAATTCCAGCTGTGGACACATCAAAAGCCAAGTGGATGAGATTAAGCAAAAACATATAATACAGTTATTGTGAGATTACGTATGATTTCTAGGACAAAAACATTACATAGAACCTGTATATTCAGAAAGATTTTATATTAATAAACGTCCAATTTTACTTTTAACACCATTTTTTTCTTCTTGTTTTGATCAATTTGCCTGGAATTTGTCAAAACAAAAAAAAATGCAAGTAAAATGTAAGTTATTTAAATTTTTTCAGAATTATTTTTATCATTATTTCACATTTTAACGCACTTGTTTACAAATACTACAACAAGGCTGTAAGGATAAGATTGGCAGTTTATTGATAATCTGAACAGGGTCTAGGGGTGATTTGAAAATGTTTTTTGTTTCGGGTTTTTAAGAAAATTACCCACTGGATAATCCAGACGCTGTATTACACGCCCTCTAACATACACACAATTGTTTTGTTTTTTTTATTCAGATCGCTTTGTTTACTTCCATGTGGCTTAAAACGTGTTTAAATCCTAACATTTCCCCAGCTAACGTCACCTTCACTATAATCCCTAACAGAGACCAGCTGTAACATGTTATATGATTATTCTGTCCATGGTCACATCGGAGGTGGCGTACTCCCCCCTTCTTCAAGCTTGTTTGTTTGAGGATTAGATCAAGCCTAGGTGTTCTCTAAAATGAATTGACTACATGACTGTTATGGTGGTATCTTGCACTAATAAGACTTTATTTATATACTCCATGGCTGGGTGCCTCAATGGGTTTAAATGCAAATGTTTTGGGGCAGCTGGTGGCCCCTGCAATCAGAAAGCTGTGGGTTCAAATCCCAGCAGTGCTAGTGGCACCACTGAGGTACCCTTGAGCAAGGTACCGTCCCTGCACACTGCTTCCGGGGGTGGGAGCTAACTGCTTGCTGAATGGGTTAAATGCTGTGGTGTGTTCTCGTGTGACTACAATAGGCCACTTTACTATTACAAAGCAACATCCATAAGGAACTTGACTGGCCTGTACAGAACCCTGATCTCAGCCCCATCCGACACCTTCGGGATGAACTGGAACGGAGATTGCGAGCCAGACCTTCCTGTCCAACATCAGAGCCTGAAATCATAAATGCTACAGAATGAATATAGTTGAAGTGACCATTCTGTCATACGTGAACACGCCACAGCACAACATGTTTCCTCTGCATTTAATCTATTCATTAAGTGAAGCAGCGGGCAGCCAGGAACACAGCACCTGGGGAGCAGTGTGTGGGGAAGGTCTCTTGCTCAGGGTACCTCAGAGGTTCCACTAGCAGTCTTGGGAGTAGAGGCTACCAAAAGAGTGAAGGCTGTTACTGCAGCAACAGGAGGACAAACAAACTCCCTATTAATACTATTGGTTTCAGATGAAATGCTGGGTGAGCCCTAGTACAACTGGTTTCACCCAAAATGGAAAGGCATCTGGTGCACCCCAAGATGGTAGGCAGTACATTTTAAAAACGTTTTTGTATGCCCACTTTATAAATCTTATAATTCTGTAGTAACATGTAATACAACTGAAGACTTTGAAATTATGGTAAAGGGACAGAAATGAGGACGGTAGGTTTGAATGCAAAAGGACTGGAACAATCAGAAGATACTTGAAATACATACTTAACATAAGTCCTTGCCCAAGAGTAATCCTTGTTTATTTGTTTCTTTCTTTCTAATAAAGTCTATAGTAACATGTAACACTCCACCGACATCTTGAACACTGTGATTCAGTGCGAGTCTCACAAGTGGTCTTATTTAGCTGCACTTTACAAGGAACACAACAGAGTTGCCTCTAGAGCAGTGTGTAATGGGAGGTGGAACAGACAGATGTTTGAAAGACAAAGCAAACCACACCTGTTACTTCACACGCTAGTGACCGCTGTACTTTGTTGAAGTGGAATGGGGTTGTTTATTTTTACATGGTCTACAAAAAGCACACTAAGTAGATTAATCACTCAAATGTGGCCAACATTCCTACTTTAAGTTACGTTAAGGTACACCTTAATGTCTATTGTTGAAACCACTAGGCAAAACTCCCACTCTTAACAAAGACGTTAAAATGTAAAAGCTAAGTAAGAATGCATAGCTTTGGAAAATATATATTGTTTTATTTTTCATATAACAGTTACATTAAACAGACTGGTGCTTTGCATTTGCATATATACTACATGCCAGGCTTTTTAAATAAACAATACCCTGTTCTTTCAATATTTATAACAAGAAAACTTAAAACAAATGTAACTGGCTGGTACTCAATATTTCATAGTCTGCATTATTTATCCACAATACTCAAACTAATTGTCACGGTTCGGGCTGCGGCCGTTAGAGGCCGCTGCGTTTCTGTTTTTTGACTCTGTTTTCTGTTCTTGTTTTGAGGGCTTTTATTTTGTAGGTATGTTCTGTTCTGATGATGTCACGTGTTTTTGTGTTCCAGATGTCTTGTGTTTTGTTCCTGATTACGTTTAGCATTTAAGTCCTGTTTAAGTCCTCGTCATGAGTCCATCGCCTTATTTACACCTGAGTTTCGCCTCAGTGAAGCCTCGATATCCTGGGTTTATGCCCTGTCTGTATCACGTATCTAGTTCACGTTATCTGGAGGCCCGCATGCCTGTTTATTTTGTTCCTGTGTGCTTAATAAAAGTATCAGCATGGAGTGCTGGTCTGCCCTGAGGTAGCTCAGGACTGAGGAGGGCTAGCCCCCTCAGCCCTGACACTATTGGATTTGAAGAAAACATGTCCGTTGTGTCTTTAGTGCAATGACATTCACTTTGTGTTCCTTCTGGTTTCTGTGTCACTGGATAAAATTGTATTCTTCAACAGGACAATGATCCCAACCATTCCTCAAAATTGTACCAAATCTATATCTAGCAAAACATCCTGACCACTGTGAGGTTCATTTACCCCATAGGCCCATTATGTGTACAATTACTGATCATCAGCCGTCAGCTGTCATGCACAATTTGATAAGCGCCCATTATTCTTCTCATTACTGGTCAGTTGCAGACCACAGGGACCTTCTTTGACCTTATTTTGTGTGGTGGATCATCTCACAGAAGATTGTCTGTGGTCTGCCACCCATAAATGTCCAGTAATATCCTGACAGGATGGAGGTGTATTGATACACTCATTAATATTCATTATTGTGGTTATGAGATTACATGAACTGTGAATATAATATGGTTTAATTTCATATTGAAAATCAGTCAAAAGAGCATTGGTGAGGTGAGACACTGAATATGAGGGCCTAACATTCCAATTCATCCCAAAAGTGACCTGCGGGATTGACACCATGGGTCTGTGTATGACACTGGAATTCACATTAAAGTCATCAAACCATGTCTGTAAGAAGCTCGCTTTGGGCACATGTGCACAGCCACACAGCTGGAACCATGTAAATATGTAAAATGTCTTTTTATGGTGTAATATTACCCTTCACTGGAACTAAAGGGTCTACTCTAGACCCTGAAAACAGCTAGCATTTCAGAAGGTAGCATTCTTCTGGCACCTAGCAAACTCAGACTGCCTGATAGTATTTCCGTGTGTAGAATAATAGCATTTCACAATAATAGCACTTGCAATTGATTGGGCACATCTAGCAGGACAGGAATTTCATGAGCTGACATGTTTTAAAAGTGGCATCCTAGAACAGCACTATGCACTATGCCCTTAACTTGACAGTACGGCCCATTCTACTGTCACTGTTTGTGTCCTGTGTACTTAATTTTCTACATCTGTTAATAATGGGTATGGCTTAAAAACATGAAATCTGTGTTTGGGAGATATGTCCATATTTGCCTATGTAAATTCCCTTATTTGTGTTAATTATTCCTTCATCGGACACTGCAACCCAATTTTGGTAAAAGCAGGGTGAAAAATGCTGTTTCCATACTGTATTATTGTGAACCTAAATATATTATATTATGACATTTGTGGCTGGTTAAATCCCCAATCCAGGAGTGGTCACCGGTCAGAATCTGAGCATTAAGGATGAAGAATGTAAACACAGATTGTGCATAACAGCAGCCTATTGAAGAACAAGATGGGCCAGTTAGTTTGGCTGCATAGAGCCCATACAGATGGCACACTCATCTTTCTGTAATGTAGGCTCTTTATTTTTGCTCACAAAATGGACAGTCCAGACTGAGGGGATGGGAAATATGTCCAACGGGAAATATGTCCAAACTGAAAGCTATGGCACTATTCTATGCAGGCCATTGACCAAAAATTACTGAAAAGTTGATAACAGCCAACTGCCTCATTCATACTTCTTTAAACACTCTCTCATCTGTTTCTGCTTTCCTCTACAATGTCCTTTCCGTAATTCTGCAAATGAACAGCTGTTATTAAATGAGGACATAAGCTTTTTAGTGCATGGTTTATTCACAGGTAAAAAAAAACCCAGAGAAAGTTCCACTAGCAACCCAATGGCATTTGTGAGCACCAAGGTGACCACTAAAATAATGACAAATACACCATATCCTCCCATATTTCTCGCATTTGCAGCACTATAGTAATAATACAGTACCAGGGCATGCACATATCTCTCAGACAGCCAGCACCCTGCCAGCTTTTCTCGTGCTCTGGCCCTAAAGGGGGCGGCTGGAAAACCCCCCCTTTAGCTTTAGAACTAACTCTGAAGTGATGTGGCTGACTGCTAAAAGCATCCAACCTCACTTTCTTCAGGCCTGTTTTACTGTGACATAATGATCTGACAAACATTAGGAAAAGACTGTTGAACTAAGAATTTTTCAGAAGAATTGAGGTACGCTTGTTAACTCCAATTCAACATTAGTCTGCTTCTGTGCTATGAAGTCGTTATATTGTAAATGAAGCTGAATCTCTGTGTTTGTCTTACGCCATGAACTCTAGCACAAGCTGTTTATTTATTAAGACAAAATACATTTGAAAGCCAATGCAAAACACCACCAGTGGATTTAAACTGGCTTCCACTTCAGTATAATTGGCAGGGTAATTTGTTCAGCAGTTCCAAAATTGCAAAATAGTCCACAAAAAAGGTGCAAAAATATTGTGTGTTATAATGGCTATAGCATTTATAACATTTCCACTTGTCTGGACTGTGGGCTGATGTACCTCCTACACAATAAGTGTGCTAAGAACAAGACTGTTGAGCTTAGTTATTTCTTTCCATATTTATTTCAAACTAGGTTGATCATTTTTATTAGTTAGGCATTACCCTCGTCTAGATTCATATCCATTTTATTAGAGCTGGACTTAGTGATAACCAGCAGAGGTGGAATTGACTAAAACACATATTGTTGCAGTTGTTAATGCTATGATTACTGTTTACTCAGTTGTGGAGCAGCAGGGCTTATGAAATAGGACTTGTCTTGAGGGAACAAGGTGCAGGGTCTTAAAATGTCACAACACATTCCAAATTTCCAGCTGCAGTGCAAAGAGCTCAGAAAAGCGAGTGGGCAATTAATCAGAGATAAAACCGAGGGAGATGGTAACTCAGAGACCATGGAGACTAAGGAAACTGGGAGTGTGTATCCTTTTATTGTTTCATAGGAAACACGAACACATATAATTCCTAAAGGAACCAACTATTATCCAGCCTCTCTTATCCCTTACCATTGAACACTCTTTGTTACTGTGTCTTTGAGGGTGATATATGTTTTTGAGGGTGATATGTATGCATTTTGCCTCATTGCCACATTTTTCTCCATGGAAAGAATGAATAATTCTTTCAAAAATCTGTAACAAACAAGAATGCCCCAAAGCCATGTAGAAAAGATACCATCTCTTCTATCTACATTTTCAGTTTTTCCCACAATTCTCATGTACATAACAAGGTCAAAACATATATAATACAAGTAGTCAAATGCTTGTCCTCTAATTGACAGTGTGTTAAAGTAAATCTACTAGTATACAGCATTATTATACATGGCTACAATGTAAAGCCAGCTACTCAAATCACAACAACTATAATTTCTGACAAAGCTTATGGTGGAATTTTGACACAAACATTAATATATTTTGTTTACCACAGGGTGTGAAAGTGGGGGATTTTTAAAGTGGTGATAAAATGATGACACTCTACCTCTTCAGAGGTAATGTTATACACTACTACTTCAACATGAGTGAATGGATTTGACCAACAAACCGTCACTAAGTGGGCATATGTAAAAAAAATAAAAGTTAATGGTTTTGTGATCATAATATTATAATCATAATGAAATTAGAATGGGGAGTTCAACAATGGCAATAACAGCATTAATAATAGAAATGATTATAGTATAAATATACAGACTTTCAAAGCCTGGTTCTGCATGCAAACATAGCTAACTCAGCATACAAACATAGCTAACATTGTCCTGTGACATATTAATGAAGGACCTCAATCAGTAGCACCTCAATCAGTACCAATTATGGTGGTTCATGAAGGTCTGAAATAAACATCAGCAGACCTCAAAGTAGACATTGGCTTGAAAGCAAACAAAGAGGGAAAGTGATCTGTGGTTGAAATCAGACCCTCCTTTTTTCAGCTGGAACCTGCAGACGAGAAGCACGCAATTAAAACTGTGGGTCCCCACAGAACAAAACTCACTGATTAGCCTCCTGTGTCCCCTTTAATGAGAGACTAGCATGGAGGAAGAGCCCACCACCTCTCTCTTTCTCCAACAATGCCAGGCCAAGTCTTTCATCAGCCCATCCCCTGGGTCTGACTCCTTAACAGTTTCCTTAAACGCACAGAAAGAAGACATGATTAAGCTCTATTTCCTCCTGAAAGCTTTGGAATAGGAAATGACAGCCTGCATGGTAGAGACACTGATGTTCTTACCGCGGCCCTTCAAACATCAAAGTGCAAAGCCGCCTCCCCCCCTCAAAAAAAAAAAGCGTGGCATCTTAGAAACCACTCAGCATTAACTTTGCTCAACAAAAAGCATGCCAAAATATTCAAGAGCACACGCTGATTTCCAGCTGTTTTTGTTGCATTCTCTTTCCTTAGACCAGGCAAAATGAAAACACCTTCTCACTGCTAGCACACAAAAAGACTAAAAAACAACAACCAACTCCAACCAATTCACTTCCCTTTTCACCGTAAAAGCACAACAGGCCTCATCACGGGTGCCGTAATATCCAGGCTATGGTGCCATTTCTTCTGCAGTGTGTCGCTGGAGGTCTGGGACAGAGCAGAGGAAGAATTGTGTTTTGGCCGGGGAGATGAAGCGCCACTGGGTTAATGATACAGAGCGGGGAGCTGCGAAGGGAAAACAAAAGCTCAGGCTGGTGAGTGTTGGGAGCTCCTTGGCTTTCTAGAGTGGATCTCATTATGGTGCCATTATCGCAGCCAGAACCCAATGCAGCTCCCATACTTCCTCAAACAGCCCCCGCCCCACTCCCTCAGCCTAGCCCTGCAGCCCTGGGTCAGAATGAATCTGCCAGGCAGAAACACATGTCCACTGCAGAGTTAACTCCATCACCTGCTTCTTAGAGAGAGAGTGGTCAGAGAGAACAGAGCAAATTATGTGCTGCGCAAAACCGCAGGTGCAGGCATGTGCTCTGGTATGTGGGATCTCATCTACTGAGCTACAGCAAGTGACCAAAACCTACCAGTGGATTTCACTGGTGACTAATATTACATTGATAAAGATGTAGGGGATCATTCTGAGTGCTTTTATTTTTTAACTTAAAAAAAAAACAAAAAAACTAACCCTCGCATTCAGCCCTGCTCAGTTACCAAAGCCAACAAAGATTTGGAACAAACCACTTTTAAAGAGCACTGTGAGTGTGAGGAAGCGTTGAAGATAATTGCTAAAGGATCACTAGCTGGTCTCTGTGATTGCATTTCATAGGAAACATACTATAGTTAACACAAGCCAGTCTATTTTAAGTAAACTGCTTATATTTATTGCCAGCTTACATTTTTCCTTTCGAAAGAGGATTTTATCAATAAAAAGTGCATTTTTTAATAACTTTGAAGTTCATAAATAAAATATATGAATGCATAAATAAAACAAAATAATAAAAAAATCATTACTTTGTTTTCTGTTTCAGTCTGTCATTAAATTAGGTTTTGGTTTTAGCCAAGTATTCTAACTGCAATAAATCATTAATGACTCACAGTCTTTTCTACAGAAGCCATAGGGAAGCAAATAGGGGTGTATTATAGGAAGCTCAAGGAGTGATATGGCTTCTCCTGTTTAGCTATATCTTTAATGAGGAATCAAAGAGAGACAAAGTATGTGAGATCTTCAGTCACACCCACACGATGGAATGCAGTATATGCAAATAAGAGCTGGCAGTATATTGAGGATGTAGAAAACATTACAAGCCTTCTACTAGAATTATTTAATTAAAACCCTAGAATTACAAGAGAAATAATTAGTAGATAATAATAAAAGTAAAAAGTGTTTTTGCATCCAGGAATTTGAAGAGCAGGCCAAGGAATTCATATTAGCTTCATGCATACCATGCAGTTCAAAAGTTGAGTCACTGTTCATAGTGCTTGTATTTTAAAACTAATCCGTTCAACAATGTCGTCAAGATGTTTACTATGAGCACAAGCATATAAACATAAAAGCATATTCCTAATGAAAAATGTGAATTTGTGTGTGTGAGTGAGAGAGAGACAGAGACAGAGACAGAGAGAACGAGAGTGAGAAAGAGGGAGAGAGAGAGAGAAGTGCACTGACTCAGTTATAAAAAGAGATTTCCTCTGAAGTTCCCTGTAAAAGATACATAGGGCACAGCCGAGTGTTCAAACAGTGCTCTGTCCAAACAACTGCATGTGCTCATTTTGAATGACTTCTGCAAGCGAAGGTCTAACCGCATGCCAGTGATCCCTACATACCCCGCCGCTCTCATGCATACACAAAGAGCCTATGCATCTGTATGATGTATCGTTCCTCAGCTTTGATCACACAGGATCATCACCATTTCATATGACAAGTGAAGCCCACAAGAGCTGTGATTTAACATTTAAACAAAGTGCAGAGCAGACGCCATTCACTACCATACTGCGTGTGCTGTCACAAGTTTCCATTTCTCAAGGGAGAATACATTGCTCTGCATATTCAAAAGTAATGTCAGCAACAATACAGTGCGTCTAATAGTGAGGAAATGTACCCCAGATTTCGTACAGCAGTTTCCATGAGTGACTGCTTAATGTAAGTGAAAGCTTAAGAATCCAACATATAATAACCACAAAACACAAGCACATGGTGGGTAATAGGAAATGAACATGAGCTTCTAAGTGCACACTTAAAGAAGGATGGGCCAAATGAGTAATTGCTTGTTCAGTGAAGTATTTAGGAGCAAGGCATTCAAATTAAAATAACCAACTCGCTGTGGATGCTAATTGTTGACACATAATTTTGTTAACCAGTCCATGCAGTAGTCATACGAAACTACACTTTTAAGCAAAAAAGTGTCAACAAGTTAGAAGAGTTAGAAGTACCATTTCAGTTTCCTAAATTATTATTTTAAATGACGGTATAAGGACCCTTTTAAAGTTATAAAGAACCTCCGCATACTGAAAACACTCTTTGTCAATTTAAGGTTTCATCTTGTCCCCAGGTAAGTGATGCACGTAACTTCCATTAGACAAAACTTCCATTGCTCCATGGGCCACATCTGATGCCCTCACGCTCAGTGCAGGCACTTTTGGCAGTGGACAGTGGGGTCAGTAACCTTGACTTTAGCACACAGTGGCCCATAGGAAGTTCTGACTGTGTATTTTAGCAATTTGTGCTGCAGTAGCTTTTCTGTGGAATTGAATCGGACAAGCGGGTCTTTGCTTGCCATAACCATCAATGAGCCTTGGACTCTATGACCTCTATTCTCCAGCTTCATGTTTTTACCAACCTTGGAGATGCTGTCACCCAGCCGTCTAGCCATGACAATTTATCTCATCTAAATCCATACACTTCCTCATTTTTCCTGCCTCCAACACATCAACTTCAAGACATTTCTGCCGATTATACTCCAAACATGACAGGTACCACTGTAGCAAGGTAATTAATGTAATTCACTTCGCTGGTCAGTGGTTTTAATGTTGTGGCCGACTGGTGTACAAGTGCGTTCCCGCAAACCCGCATGCATGGACGCATGCATTCATGCACACACACTTAAAGAGGGATGGACTGAATGAGCATCTGCTGGCTCAGTGGGGAATAAAGGAGCAAGTGAAAAATCTGTTGGAGCTTCAGACTGAAACAACTGATTAGGCACTCAACGCTGAAGCCTGTGCCAATGTTGAAACAACACAGCAGCTCTGCGGCTGCCTGCCTGAGAGATGAGCAGGTGTTGGTTAAGCTCGCAGGAGTTCAGTCACTACTCCCAGGCAGAGGAAAGAGGGGGACTCCTCTGGTCTCATAAGAGTTTTACAGTTCACCAGCTACCAAACTCGATATTCTCATGCTAAAATCGTCACACACTACAGTCTAGAACATATTCTTTACTCATATGCAGCTTCACAAGCTGAAGTCTATAATCTGTATGTTTGCAATCAAATATCTGCAACATGCAGGTGACATTAAAGTCTGCATCTTGTAGGTGACATTAGAGTCTCATCTGTTAATGTCCATGATTTGGATCTTTACACACATTACTTCACATGCTGTTGTCTGTCACATGAAGGTGAAAAATGCAACTGCTGCAATATCACATGCTAAAGACCAGATAGAACCATATTTTCCGCTCCTGCTGGAACACTAGTGCGCCTGAACATGTGCGTGTATGTGTGTGCACTAAAAAACAATGGTTTATGAAACTAGAGACAACTGTTGGCTCATTTTAGGTGGTTAGTATAAGAATATAAGAATCATTACTCTCATATTCACAGTGGAATAGCTACACCTGTTTTCTCCTGTGAAATGTCAGACTGTATTTGTAGTCAGGTCACTCTGTCCCAAACACCAGATAAGAACACAAAACTGTGAAGGCCTTTCACCTTGAGTGAGAAAGGACCAGCATGGTTTAACTGGTAACACCTGGTACCATCAGAGGCTATTAAAGAAGCACACTGCTTCTGTCATAACATGTCACATCTCAGAAACAATGCCTTTATGTAACACAATTTTATCACAACACAAATTTAAGCAATAAAAAAACTATAAAAACTATAGACAAACCGATCATACCCAGCATATTTTGTTATATTTTAAGTCTGACTTTTGTAACTAATTTTGTAATACAGATTTGTCATGAAATATTTAGGCAACATAAAGGACAGCATTTTTACATGAAAAATACAATTTCGACATGACAGTAACAATATATAATTAATTAGAGGTCCTCTTCCACTTTGTGGACTCATTGAGTTTCCTGATGGAGCAATTTTGATATTCTCACACTAAAAAAATCTCACAGTCACAAATGGACACATTAAAATTCACCACTGAATGGCCAGTTTTTCTCTTCACTTTCTTTGTTTTTCTTTCTTCTTCTCTTCGTCTCATTCCTCCCGCTCTTTTCACACCTCCCGTCAGCACTGTCCTGCTCTGTGGCTAGAGACGGAGTGGGAGCATTCATCATCTGAGCTCTCCAAATAAAGACATGGCAGACTGGACTGAATCGATAACCTGTTAGTGACCAGCATGACTCTCATGTCAGGCAATCATTCGACATCTCGAACAGACCAGGGTGTTTGTTATAGACTACGGTCTATAAGGGACAAAAATGACCACAAAAATCATGTTCAATACAAGGGCCCACACACATAGGCGCACACACACACACACAGATGAAAGTGAGTGCTATGTTCTAAGCAATGATGAAACCTGCCATTTCTGCACTGTTGCAGGGCAGGTACTAATGACCTTTGAGACAGAACACAAATATTGGCCTGACGGCACCATAAACACAATATTTAGCCTGGCCATAAACCGCACAGCCAAACATAACATTGTCAACCTTGAACACCTGATTTAGTCCAGACAGTAAACAGAGAACAAGGACATATTTTTATTTTTTACTGCAATAACACTAAAACCAATACTGCTGTTATTACATCATGGCAATATTTATCACAGATTGATATATTTATATATTGCCTGATTAATAGATAGATAGATAGATAGACAGACAGACAGACAGACAGACAGACAGACAGACAAATAGATAGAGTTGGTCCCCACACTGCAACTATAACAGCTTCCCCTCTTTTATGAAGATTTTCCACAAGATTTGCTGTGTTTCTGTGGGAATGTGTATCCATTCATTCTGTAGAGCATTTATGAGGTCAGGGACTGCTGTTGGACGAGAATCCATGGTTTGCAATCTCTGTTCTAGTTCATCCCGAAGGTGTTGGATGAGGTTGAGGTCAGGGCTCTGAGAGGGCCAGTCAAGTTATTCAACACTAAACGCCAATATTTTTGTCCATATAGCATAGATCTAATCAATACAACTACTACCACATCCAGCACCACAAACGGCTACAGTGAAGACCATTGTATAATGAATAATACTTTTAATACCACAGGTGATTTTTTTAATGAGGCATTATATGAGTTTCAGTATCTACCACTTTGCCTTGGAACACATATCACATATCCCTGCTGCTGCTGCAACCTATTAATATGTTTAATTCTATTAGCACTGAGCATTAATAAATGACTAATAAAGTTCTTACTATATAAGATCCAACATTCAAAAATCCAAAAAGAAGAATAAGTCAGTACAAATTTCATTTGAATCTTGGAGGACTGAAATAAACAATGTATATACGGGGGGCTAAAACGCAAAAATGTGTTGTTTATCTGCCATCTCTTTCACAAAAGCACTTCTTCTCAGTGTCCTTCTCAAGTGACTACAGTTTTTTACAAACCATGTAACAGAGAAGACGGGTTCTGTTGACAAACACAAATACTGGAAACTATTGCAGTGCAATGTTTAACCTGGGTGTAAAGTTCTCGCAAATTTCCATATGTTCTGCAGTTCACAATACATTTTAAATGATTTATTTTTACTTCCACTGGATGAAAGGGCTTTCCTATTTTATCTTTTCCAGAATGGCCCTCTTGATATTTATTCCCCTTCATATAATCCACCCCTCTGATTTCCCAGCCCTGCTCTCAAACCTCTCATACACAGTCACTTTAGCTAATATCACAAGAGCGTCCCATCTAGAGAGGTAGAGGGAGAGGGGGAGAGAGAGAGAGTAGAGAAGCCCACTCAAGGTTAATGACACTGAGAACACCTGAACAGACAGAAAAAAGAAGAAAGAGAAAGAAGGGGGTGAAGGAGAGTATCCTCTCCTGCTTCACCCTCCCAGATGTGTAAGAATCCCTGTTTGGAAGGTTCCTGCTGCTAATGCAATCTCACAGCTGTGCTAATGGAGCACTTCTCAAGAGCCATCTCTGATCCCCATTTATTGACAGAGAGAGGGGGGAACAGAGAAAGAAAGAGAGAGAGAAGAGATGGTATGTAAGCAGATGAGTGAAAGAGAGAAAGAGGGTAAGAGAGAATTTTAGCAGAAGGCGAAGCAAAAAATAAAGAGGGCATGAAAGAGCATGTTGGAAAACGTGAGGCAGAGGGAGAGAACATATTAGCAACAGGGAGACAGATAAAAGGAAAGAGAGAAAGAGAACATATTAGCAAGAGAGTTAAAAGGAAAGAGGGAGGGACCGTGTTAGAGAGAGCAATAGAAAGAGAGAGCATGTTAGCAAGAAAAAGATGAAAGGAAAGAGAGGGGGGCAAGAAGTATGATGAAGCATGAAAAGACAGGAAAGAAATAAATATCTAGTGAGGGGAGGGCAGAACACACACACACACAAACCTGAGGCTGGGTGATACGAGTTCTAATCATTTTAACAATTGTTTCAAACCTTTTCCTTGTTTACAAATTAAAGCACAATTATTTATTTTGTACGTTTTTTTTTTTTACACTGTCCTTGTAGTTCTCTAAAAAGGTCTGCAGTGTAAGTATGCTGAACAATTATAGCTGGAATGATTTTTTTCCCTGAAATAAAAACACACATAACTTAAATTCTAAACGTCTTGTGATGAAGGTCACATTCTAGCTGTAAAGTAAACTAGAAAATATCTCTTACAAACAAAACTGTCAGTGCAGCACTGCACTGTACTGTCAATTAAACCTACCCAGATTATAAAATCTTGAAATGAATATATTTAAGTATACACTATATGGACAAAAGTATTTGGATTTCTGACCATTACGCCAACAGGGACTTTAATGCTATTGCATTCAAATGCATGGACTTTTAAATGGAGTTTAAAAGTCCATGCATTAACCCCTATAACAGCCTCCACTCTTCTTACATTTACATTTACGGCATTTATCAGACGCTTTTATCCAAAGCGACTTCCATTCCCTACCTACAGGGGACAGTC
>JBBPDB010000134.1:24133475-24145410 GCA_037974465.1 Brachypetersius altus
TGATTGTGTGGTACTGCAATGCAGAGGGGCGTTTAATTTTCAAATGAATCGCACGATCAATTTATTTTAAAGCGTTATAGAAAATAAATTAACGCAAATAGTTAACTTTTAACGGTGTGGATAGAGGTGAATCTTTTCAACAGCCCTAATATATATTATATGTTGGAAACACTACACTCAGTATAAGCTACACTTTAGGTCCTAAGACATGGACAACATCTCAACATTCTTGAAATGATAAGTAAGAAACAAGCACTTAAAGACTTTAAAATGTATTTTATTTTGAGGTCCATACATAAAAGGATAAACAAAACTGGAAATGGTATATTTTTCAAACGAGTTCATTAAGTTTAGATGTTAACTGATGAATAAAACGGTCCTGTATTGTTATTGTCAGCACAAGTGATGCTTTGTTGCAGATCCTGCTGATACACAGTCCATTACTGAAGGGCCGGAATATATATTGCATCACAATGGTGTTACAACATGGCAAAGTGCTGCATCAAGAGGTTTTATTGCAGATAGTGCCAGCACACAAGGGCCCTCCTTCATGCAGCTATAGGCTTTGAATGTCACTGGACAGTTTGGAGAGAAGTGAGGAGGTCATGTGGGATCTTAACAGGGGAAGATAAAGGCACTTCTGAAAATAAAAACCAAATGAGTGCAAATGGAAGGAGGAGGAACTGGAATGGATAAGCAAAAGAGGAGAGGAATGAATGACCAACAAGGAATGAACAGAGATGTGTAACAGAACACACATAAATGAGACAGACAAACGTGTTTTCTTTATCTTCAGCCGTTCATGACCATCCGCACAAGTTCTGCAATGAAAAGAAGAAAGAAACCTAAGGACACAAGCACTGAAAATACAGTTTGGGGCACCAACCTACATCATGTCACACAATATACCATTTACACTGCCAGCTAAATGAATTATCACACTCTTCTAAAGCAAAGGGTATTTTTATTTTTCAGTATAACCTGGGAAAACCGTCCTTTACTCTGTCATTACCCAACTGACCTGCCCTACATTCTCCCAAAGCTACTGCAGTGTTGTTTGACATGTGTGGCTTGATGCAGGTGGGCTCTGCCCTCAACAAAACTGAGCACCAGGGGAACGCAACAGCGAGAAAGATAATCTCCTACTCAGCCAGAGCTCAAGGGTTTGACCAGGTCTAGGATTCAAGAGAAAATTAAGAGAAGTTCCTCCAGGGTTTCCTCTACTACAGGCCAAGAGTGGAGACAGATTGGAGAACAGAAGAGAGAGCTTGGACAGCCCAGCTATGAATCAGGTTTCATCAGAGAAAAAGCAGCAAAAAAACAGCACCTTACTGCCACTGGTTGGTTAGTAAAAGATGTGACTGCACTGTTTTGAAAGCATTAACGAAATGGAGGTCTGTTAACCTGTCAGTTAAGTCAGATTTATATGCCACAGACTAGAGAAGCTCCAGATGTGTATCTTTAGGGAGACGTTAAAGGAAAAGTGTTTCCACAAACTAACATTTGTAGCATATGAATGATTACCACTGAGATAAACTGACCTTTCCCTGTACTTAGAAAAACACACATTTATGAAATAAGCTAATAGGCAGTTCAGTATCTTCCTGTTGACTTCTATTATAAGTGCAATTAAAGTGTCTTGTTCTTTTCCAAGAGCAGGGAAATATGTCCATTTTTTATCCATGGTAACTAACCATAATCTACATTTGTGGCACAGGGAAATGAGCTGGACAACTCCTTTTACACAAGCCTCCAAATAAGATAGTTAAACTATTGGTATATAGTCTGGAACCCTTATGCACTTTCTTAAGCTGTTCATTGTCGTGAACTGTTTTCATGACAGTGCAGTCGCTCCTGTGCATCTAAACCAGCCGTGCCCATGAGGCCATCACATCGCTGGGCCAGACGCAGAGAGCATGCTGCAGCCAGGGGCCAGAGAGAGCTGCTGCTGCAGAAACATGAGTGTCCAACAACGAGTCAAAACCTCCACACTAACACCAGCTCTAATCCGACCCACCAAATATGGAAACGTCATGCCTCAGATTGACCCAGAGGAAAATACGCATTAGATATCCATTTCAAATGAGCAGACTAATCAATAATTCAATGGAACTGGATTCTTGAGTGTGATTATAATATCTTATTCCATTTTCCAATTGGATGAAGTAGTGGCCAAACAGCAGCAGGAGGGGGTTTAAGGTGCAGGCATGCGTGCCCATATAAAGGAATGAGGAAGAGTCTGGATTGAAGCTTCATATGGTATACGTGTCGTTGATAGGAGGATTACATACTCCCAAGAGGGCTCTCAGCCAGACATGATGTGACGGACGAAGGCTGTGGAAGATCAGCAACAGTTATGGCAACTCACCCCCTCTTCAGTAGTTACTGAACATCATTTCATTTAATAAGCATTGTAGTATGCTTGTCAGTATGATAGTCATTATGAAAACAAAACGTTTCATTTACACAGCACATATCAGGGCGTAGAATGGGACACATCTGTCCTTCTCCTTCTGTGATCAGAATACTTGCTTTGTGGTTAAGCAAGGTGAGCTTAATTACATCATTGACTGAGTTTCACCCATCTGTTTACCTTCATAATTGATGCAGCCATTGGCATCCTCGTGTCCAGCCAGAAGCGTTTCTACCTCATCCTCTGTCATCTTCTCCCCTAAAGAAAAACCCAGCATGTATATAGTTTTAATTTTATATTCAAATGTCACTTTTCTTCTCTATCCATTGGGATACCCAAGGAATACATAAAAAAGTACAGATTACAGTAGACCAATATAATATTCTAATATTCAATATAATTAATTTAAAATTCTCTAACAAGATTATTAACTTGCATTACTTAATGCAGAACTATAGCTATTTGAGGTGCTACACTCTGACAGTGCCCTGGATATGTGGGTTTTAGATACCATCTCTAGAGAGAAGTTGCCTTACCCAGTGTGGTAAGAACGTGGCGTAGCTCAGCACCCATGACTGTTCCGTTGCCCTCCTTGTCAAAGACTCGGAGACCCTCCACAAAATCATCGAAGGAGCCCTGGTCTTTATTTTTAGCAATGGCCTGGAGCATGGGCAGGAATTGCTCAAAGTCCAGCATTTTGTGGTTCATCTCTGCATGCAGATCCAAACAAAGGTTTGTCAAATATCTGAATGCGACTCTGAATGCAGTTTTCCATGTTAAAATACTTCACAGCGGTTATGGATTAAAGTCTTGATGCACTTAAACAAACCTTAATGTCTCTGCAAATACCCTATTATTTTGCATGTGGAATTACATACAATATAATTAATTATAATCACTGAAAGCATTTCCTTTTCTTCCCTCACAAATGTAGCAATTCTGTTTTGATTCCTACCCTCGGCCTTTGGGTTGCCTAGGACCTTAAGCACTTCGGCATTGACTGGGTTCTGGCCAAGTGCACGCATCACGTCCCCGCACTGACTATAGCTGATCTTGCCATCTCCTGTCCGGTCAAAGAGGAGGAAGGCCTCTTTGAATTCTGTAGAGAGAGCATTGAATAAGCAAATAGGGACAAACACAGGGAAGAATGTCTGTGTAAGGACAAGAAAGAATTGTAAATAGTAAGAAAACTGATGACCGCTCTTACAACATGCAAAAGCAATATTACAAAAATAGGACAAAATACAGAAAATAACTTTTATTTAACTTTAAAGCTGAAAACCACACATGCCTTTGATTAATTCAAGTTAAAAGAAGTGAGTAAAACTGTCAAAAGAAGAAGAGGTTAAATGCAGAAGGATGCATCAGGTGAATTGGAGCATACCCTGAGTAAGAGAAATAGTGCACCTGCAATCAATATTAATGTCATTCAATGCTGTATTGTGCACTCTATTAGCTAGTGCAGATCAAGTATCCAGTCTTATTCCTATCCACTGATGTGTTTGTTTACATGAGTTTTAAACTCGGTAAAAATAGTAATTATTAAAAATGCCAGACTATGTGAATGCTAAAAAATAAATCTCTGATATTGATCATGACCAGTCTTGATTTGCTGGTTTGTTCACTCAATGCACAGAAAACTAGAGTTTGATGTACCAGTTACACCATGTAATTTAATGCAACAGCTCTGTCCATTTGTACCATTATACTGCAAAAGACAGCAACGATTAGCACATATACTGTACAGTCCACATAAACACACAACCATAGTTACTGACTAAAGTACACTGTACCTCTTAGTCTAGGTGTATTCTCAGCCTCTGACAAAATATATTATCATTATTAACTTACTGGCATGCCAACGTGAAGCATTAAGTACCTATAGACATAACTATTTATTATTATTTTATATATATATAAAGCAGACCAAACATAAAAACACACTGCAAACACACCAAAAACTGTGCATGGAAACTAAATGAAAACAAGCTGGATCATGTTTGTAAGACATTTCATTATGGGGAGGGGACTGTACTCAGAAGGCACATGTTTCATTTCATTTGTGCAAAAAATACATCATATGCAATTGTGAAAATTAGAAGATATCGAATATGATCAATTTTGCCCAGGACTAATCTGAGCTGCTGTTTTCTTAGGAGAATGAGTTGAATGTTAACTGGGCTGGCCCTTCCTCCCATAAATAGCTTGACTCTGTTGTGCTTCCTGCTCTCTGGAATGTGGCTGTTCCCCTTCAGCCTGAAAATGTGCTCTTTAACCATATAAGGTCCTGGAGAGAATAGGAGGCTGAGCAGCATTATGCCAGCCATCTCAATTAAACAAAAAAGGCAATAGCCCTTATAGTAGCGACTGGGAAATGAAAGGCACAGGTTGTGTTCAGTCGGAGATTCTTTCTAGATTTGTGTGTAAGAGGGGAATAGAGCACTGTCTAAATTGACGAGATTATAGCCTTCTTCCTGTGAGACACGCCCTGGCACTCTGAAGCTGGGAAAGTGAATCACAGCTGTACCAGAAAACAACCAAGTACGACTAGTGCGTGGACTAGTGATTTGTTCTCTCAGTTTAACCAACATTTTAATGGACACATTCTTGGTTACTGGTTTGATCACACTGGTGTAAGAGGTCTGGGACACATAGTTGACCCAAACAACGCATGCAAACTTCTATTCAGCTGCTTACACACACACACACACGCACACACACACACACACACAGTTCACCAGGACGAATCAACACACTATGAAGTTCCTACTTGCTCTAAGGCGATGTGCTGAGCTTTAAGAGCACTCACCATGTATTTGATCCAAGTTAAACTCAATCTGGAGCACATAAAAGGAGCAGGAAGGAGGGAATAACACAATACATATGAGTGAGAAAAAAGAAGAGGTAAAAAGATTTGCTAGGACTGCCATGAAAAGAAGCAGATGAAGGAGGGAAATGGAGGGAGACGGATCTACTCTCAAATGCACGTTACAGAATGGAAAAAGAATAAACAACATGCAGTTTTCACTTGAGGCAAACTCACCCAGAATCTGGTCTTCTGAGAAGTCGGACTGTTTAGGAACAAAAAGTTATTGATGACTGTAAACGGCATTTAAACGAATACCTCAAAACGAATACAAAGTTACTGTCGTATACGCTACATGCCAGGAAACAGCCGTTTGAATTTGGGTCCAATAGTAGTAGTTTACATTTAATGCCATATCGACAAGAATGGCTATGCCATAGCAAAAGGGTTTAAATAACATACTTTATCTGAAGACAAGAGCCTTAAATAAATAATGAACACATTAAATTAATAAGCTAAATAAGGTTCTTCAAATCAATATTTGATTAATTCCAAAACTTTATGTGGCGGTACCTTATTACAAACATCCTCCAGACGACATGGCAAGAAAATCGTTGCTCTGTGTTACTCAGAGCAGATCAACAAAGTAAAATATGTTTCGAAATTGGTTCCAAATTCAAGAAAGTTAGCTACTGGCTAACGCCTAGAGTTTACCAGCAAGCTTACCACGACAGCCAACTTGACAATTATTGTGTTGGTGACTATCTAAATATTTTCTGCATCGTAGTATATTTCGTTTTCAGAACATTAGAGTTAACATTTAGAAGTTATATTCCTTCTCTGCTACACTAGCCAGGTTAGCTAACTGAAGCGTAACTAGCCTGTTAGCTCTGCTGTAACGGCTCTGAGAGAGTGTAAATGTGTCTCTAGTTATAATACAAACTAAACATTTGCATATAAATTTAGGTAGATATCTAAACACTTAAAAGAGCCGAAGTTACCATAGCTGCAGGAGGGCGAGGAGGGAGTGGAAGATCAGAAAGAGCCTGAAGACTGCCTGGCTTTCGGAGAGGGGAGAGTCAACCCGCCTGGAAGTGAGAAGCACGACGACTACCAGTGCTAATATGTATCCATAGTGGATGTTTCTGTACAAGTGAAGCAATCCATCCGAATGAGCTGTAGATCTGCGAAACGAGGTTGTGTCCTACGTCATCATGTTTCACGTACGTTAAGCGGTGGGTCTGGAATTCAGCCATTGAGAGGCTCTCCCCACTTCAAATGCTTCGCTAATCCAGGGCGTTAACACTGCTCTGTCACATTCACACTCCATCAAACTCGGTTTAATATTGTTTGTTTATTTATTTTTAAACCAGATTTTACTTCATCATTCCATTATATGCAATAGTCTTACCGTGTGAATATCACAAATTTTCTATATTACTTATACTGATCTCTACTACGTGCCATAATGTCATTATAATTCATTTATATGTAAGTTGCACATGCCTTTGCAGCCATAACATAAGCGATTTCCTACGGGTTCAATAAAGTTTTTTTTTTTACTTTTGTAAGCCTGCCAAATGTCCCAGTACAGGCCACAAGATTCTGGAGTTTCTGTGGGAATTTGTGCTCGTTTGTCCTATAGAGCATTCCTGAGGTCAGGCACTGATGTTGGACGAGGAGGCCTGGCTCACAATTTCTGTTCCAGTTCATCCCAAGGGTGTTGGATGGAGTTGAGGTCAGGGCTCTGTGTGGGTCAGTCAAGTTCTTCCACACCAAACTCATCCAACCGTGTCTTTATGGAGCTTACTTTGTGCACTGGGGCACAGACACACTGGAATAGAAAAGGTTCTTCCTCAAACTGTGTCCACAAAGTTGGAAGCATAGCATTGTCCAGAATGTCTTGTTATGCTGAAGCATTAAGATATCCCATTCACTGGAGCAACTTGAATTCAATAATTAAGTGGTGTGGCCCAATATTTTTGTCCATATAGTGTATAGTGTAAATAATCTCTGATTTGCTGACCTATAATGAGCCTCATTAAAAAAAAAAAAACAGTCCACATTTATGACTTCAGTGGAAATGGCCATGCTAAACTGCTGTGGGCTGGTGTTTTATTCACTGATTCACTGATTTTCTAATCAAGTCCACACAAATCACAGCATTAGATCGACTGGCCATGGTAAAACGAATTAATGAATGCTACAGTGACAGATGTCATGTGAGATGATGGATTATTATGCACAAAATATGTTTGATGTTTTGCATGATAACACCAAATACACCATGATTTAAGAATACACTCTATTGCATGATGCTACATTATTACCATTTAAGACAAATTTCAATAAGAATACACACATATACTTTAATAAATTCCATTGAGAGGTTCATAATATGAATATCACTGTTAGAAAGACTGCATCTTATCAGTGGCCTATTTCTAGATCTTGTTATAGCACTACTGTTCTCTCCAGAAATGGGGGCTGGGTTGACATAGTTTCTGTTTGCCTTGGAGAGGGTAATAAATATCGCAGGGAAGTGCTTTGATGTTTAGTTCAAGTTGAAGGATGCTGCTCTAACATACTTTAAATAAAAATGGCATAGTCATAATAATCAGATAACATACAATATGTCTAAAAGTGTACAGACACTCCTTCTAATTTGAGAACTTATCTCCTTTATGCTGCACTAATTGTTGATATAGGCATTTTATACTCTCCAGAAAAAAGGCCATTGTTATGCTCTGGAGAAGCTGCACATGAAGGTCACTATGACCACTGCCAAGTGTCGACTAGAGGGGTTAAAAGCCCCCCAATGCTGGTCTGTGGAGCAGTGGAACTATGTTCTATGTATGCCCTTGATTTCAGATGAAACCAGATGAATAGGTGTCTACACACCTTTGGTAATGGTGGGCACTCAAACAATTATTTAAATGATTTGGTGGATCATATTCTTTGTTGTAATGCTATGAAGGTTAGCAGCTCACAGGCCTCTGGATGAACAGCCTCAGTGTTCGAATATCATCGCTTACCTCCAGTGTACTTGGGTCAAATGGGGAGTCCGAAGGGCGCAGCAGACGAGGCTTGAGCTCTGGAGCTGGTTTTGGAGGCGCAGGTGTCGTGTTTGGACAAGGAAATGGGGGTCCTAGTCTTGGTAATGTCCCACCTGATGGAGATTTCTTGATAGAAGGTTCTCTTTTTGGTGCCATTTTCGCAAATGATTGTATAAATAATATGTGCAGTTATTCCCTCTCTGTAAAAGGAGAGTGTGAGCAAGATGCAGAAAGAGAATCTGTGTCAGATACACTCTGTCCTCTGAGAGTGGTAGAGATGGGAGAGAGAGAGAGAGAGAGAGAGAGAGAGAGAGAGAGAGGAAAAGTGAGTGAGTCAGAGAGAAAGATAAAGTGTGTGTGCCAGAGAGAGAGAGATAGAGAGAGATAAAGAGAGAGATAGAGAGAGAGAGTGCCTGGCAGGTATGAAGACTGGGAAGACAAGATTGGCAATGTGGAGGGCAGTGTGTGTGAAAGATGTAGGAGTGTGTAAGGAGCTGAGAGAGAGTGTGTAGGAGTGCTGTCACAGAGAGCCTGTTTCCTGACTCTCGGCTTGTTTTATATATATATATAGGTCAGAATGTGGGTGTATGTATGTGAGATATTGAGAGATTGAACAGCCCCCCTCACCCCTGACCAGCCAGAGATATTAATAGGCTCTCTATTTTGGTATGACTGCAAATTTGTAGAATAAGAGTCACTTCTTTACTCATTTGATAATGCATACTTTTTGAAATTTGACAGAATATAAACAATTATTCACCATGGATTGATGTCAAATGTGTAAGAGGGACATACTAAGCTGTAATTATTCATAAATCATATTTTTAATCACTAAAGATGGAGGAGTAAACACAGGGCTTTCTTGGGCAAGATGGGATCACCATTTTACTACACTGTACATGAAACATTTATAGCTTCTTCTCTGCTGGTTCTTAAATCACACTGGATCATGCTGGGGACAGAAGAGGTTTGTAAAGAAAGTGTTTAAAGAACCTAGACATATACATATGAAGGAATCATATTCACCATGTGGGATTCCTATATACAACACTGTGTAAAAAATCTTGGCACATATAAAAGCTCTTTTCTACTTAAAAGTAGGGTTAGGCTAGTGTTAAAACACTAATATTACAATAAATATAAAAAGCATTAATACAGTAAATTGTGGTTTAATGTGTGGCAAAGTGTTTGCTTAATCATTTTCAGATCTCTTCTCATGGAAGCCCAGTATCACTTGTTGCTACCTTCAAATACCTAGGTTGGCTCTTTTTACTTCTTTAGATTAAAAGATGTGTGTCGCTTATGAAATGTTATAAATCCATGCAATGACAGGAGGCATAGAGCAGAAATATGGATCCTAACCAGTTCACAAAATGTCACCTGTTTTTAGGGAAAAAAGAGATACTTTATACTGCAGTTGGTGGTCCAGTGGAGTTGCCCCTGCAATCAGAGGATTGTGGGTTCGAAATCCAAGTCTGACAGTGGCACCACTGAGGTACCCTTGAGCAAGGTACCATCCCCACACACTGCTCGCCATGTGCTGTATCGTCGACTACCCTCTGCTTTACTTGGTGAATGTGTTAAATGCAAAGAACAATTTCACACTGTGTTCTGTGGTGTGTTCATAAGTGACACTTACACTTATGCATACTATATGCCACAAAAAAAGCTATAAATGCATTCCATACACAACACAACATGTAATTAATGGATGTCAAATACAACACCAAATATTACTAATACATTCTGTAAACTATACAAAAATATGCACACTACTAATGCTTACATACTTCATGCTACTGAGGCATTCCATATACACATATTACATGTTGTATAATACTAATGCATACTGCATATTACACAAGCATACATACTATAAAAATAACTTATTTACTACATACAAGGGGCGTAATGATTCAGAACCCAAATGTATTTAGGTTCCATACATTTTTCAATGCAGCAACAAGGGGAGTGGCTGGAAATGTGCCTCAAGGTACAGAAAAGAACACTATCTAAGCTTTATTGTGTCCTGATCTAATACTATGGCTACGGGCTTATATGTTAGCTTAAAGCTAACACCCCGGCCACAAACTAACATGCTAGTCAGGATATGATACAATCAGGTGCACTTTGATACAGTTGTGTACAAAACAATGCAATGTATTGTTACTTTCCTACTTAATAATACACAAAATACAAACTAAATACTATATGTGCATAGCACAGCAATGTGCTGCTTGCCACATATACATACATACATTGTTACGAAAATGCATTCTACATAGTGCACCACTTCCTTTAGGAAATGCTAAAATCGGGCAGTAGTCTGTATATTAAGGGGTTCAAACTCAATTACATGCTGAAAAAAAATTATATGCTGGGAAAAAAAAAAATAGCTGGGCCTGATGTGTCAGTTATGCAGTATCTGACTGTGGCCACTAGATGTCAGCATTTCTTTAATATTTCCCCCGTGTTCGTTTTCTCTGGCTCTGGCTCGTTTGTCTCGGGACTGAAAACACCGCACAGAAAAGTTGGTGGTTATAATTCACCAGCGTGCAGTTATTCTTCATGCTGCATAAATCTGCCTACAGATACACATTTGAGTGTCCTCGGTTGTTTTGTACCGGCAAGCATAGACAACAGTAATAATGCACCAGACAAATTGTATATTATTATTATGGTGATGATGATGATGATGATGATGATGATGATGATGATTATTGTTGTTGTTGTTGTTACTATTATTCATAATTATATATAGGATAATAGTTATGTACATTATTATCATCATCATCATCAACAGTATCTAGTGAGTGTGTTTTGATTGTGAGGGCGGGGGGAGGCGGGGGAAGGGTGCTGGAGGTACACTTCTCCTAGCTCTGCTCTCTCTGTGTCTCTCTCTCTCTCTCTCTCTCTCTCTCTCTCTCTCTCTCTCTCTCTCTCGCACTAATCGAAGCCCCCCCGCCCCTCGGTGGGTTTTAAACTCGATCCATCGCGCGCGCAATGGGCCCTGAAATCACCGTTTGTGTCTCGCGCTGCAGAACAATGGCGTCAGTAGACCCCCAGCGCGAGACCAACGGTTCTCTGGACGGTGGGCCGTTAAAGAGCAAAGCGAGTCCAGGTAAAGTGAGACACTTTCAGGGCAGAGAGTCTGAACAGTGAAGCTGGTTCTGTAGGTTTGTGCTGAAATGTGTTGTTGAGGTGCTGGGTGGTCCTGCTCTGAGGGGATCTGCCCCAAGAACTCAGGTTCAGAAGTTAAAGTTTACTGAACTTGAATGGTGTGTGTGTGTGTGTGTGTGTGTGGTGTATGGGGTAGGGTAAGTGTCCAGAATGGTGGGGTGTATGATGTGTGTGTATGGGGTGGGGTAAGGGTCCAGAATGGTGGGGTGTATGATGTGTGTGTATGGGGTGGGGTAAGTGTCTAGAATGGTGGGGTGTATGATGTGTGTGTATGGGTTAGGGTAAGGGTCCAGAAGGGTGGGGTGTATGATGTGTATGTATGGGGTGGGGTAAGGGTCCAGAAGGGTGGGGTGTATGATGTGTGTATATGGGGTGGGGTAAGGGTCCAGAATGGTGGGGTGTATGATGTGTGTGCATAGGGTAGGGTAAAGGTCCAGAAGGGTGGGGTGTATAATGTGTGAGTATGGGTTAGCGTAAGGG
>JBBPDB010000134.1:24148441-24158983 GCA_037974465.1 Brachypetersius altus
GGAGACTGTCCCCTGTAGGTAGGGAATGGAAGTCGCTTTGGATAAAAGCGTCTGATAAATGCCATAAATGTAAATGTGGGGTGTATGATGTGTGTGTATAGGGTAGGGTATGGGTCCAGAATGGTTGATTGCTCATCAACTCAAATGTTGTGCTGAAATGTGTCATAGTTTATTCCCCCATCAAAGGATGCTGCAGCTGCCTGAAGTGGATCTGACCCCCCTCTGACCCCCTTCTTGAGAGGGACAGATCTCAATGCTGTATCAATAGACCACTGACCAAAAGCTGATAAAATTAAGGGACATTTATTAAACGACTGTCAGCGCTTACCTTTTCAAAAACGCGATCAATGATGTCAAATTCACAGCAGGAACCCCTTTGACCATCAGTCTTACCCTCAGTTGATTCTAATGCCATAGGTTTAAAAAATGCAGCCACACCCACCATGATGATGTCACACCAATCAAACATAATTGTTTATATTCAGCACACAAACACCACTTTTCATTGACTGGTAAAATCAATAAAGTACTGACTGATCTGAGGTGCCCCAATTGACCTTAATCCACAGTAGTCCTGTCTATAACTACCAAAACCTTTTAATGTCTGTAAAACACACACACACACACACACACACACACACACACACACACACAGAGTTTAAAGTGTTCAGACATTTACAGAAACGTTTCTTGGGACTAATCTTTGTTTCCTGTGTGTGAGGGAGGACGGGGGGTTGGGCCTCACGTGCACGCTTTAAAAAAAGTATCTGCTATGCAAAGTAGAGTCTGCCGAGCGGACAGAGAAGTCACCCGTCTTCAGACCGATTAAATAGATTAATTTCTAGGCCTCACGTTCCCTAAATCTCCCAGTCAAATCCCCTCAACCCCTCCCCCAGTGCCCCTCCAAATACACACACACACACTAACACAAACACTTGATTTTTTTTTCATTCATTGTTTCATTCATTTCATTTCATTTCATTCAATGTTTGGACATATATGTGTGTGTGTTGATCAAAAGTATGTAAAGTTACATGTTCCATTTGGGAAAAAAATATAAAATTATGTAGTTAAATACATATAGTATACAGTCAATCCCCATACAGTAAGGATATTCCAGTACTCACACCCACATGGAAACACATAGAAACATCTACTCCCAGGACAACAAGCGTGTATTTGCTAACCCTGGTTAGCCAAGTTGCGTAAAGCAAAACAGAAGGTGAGGTGGGTTTTAGCAGGTGGATTTTAACTGGAAAAGCAAAAATGATCTGCATGGATGCTGCTTTTTTCCAATTGGAAAAGTAAACTTTCCATTTTCCCTTCCCCTTTTTGAGGCCTTTGGTGAAAACAAATTGAATTATGCTGAATTAGGGGGAAGGCCTCAATTGTTCCTTAGAGGTTCTCCTTAGAATATATAATAGAATTATAGCAACTGCCCCGACAAATGTCTTCCAAAATCCCCCAACCATGCCAAATCATCAAACCAGCTGATTTATTTTTAATGGTATTACACCCCTCACTCCGCAGTGTCATGGTAATAACTGAGGCTCCTCCAGCTGCCTCTATATCACATTAGCCAAGCTTAATATTGACTGTGCAAGGCGCACAAAACAATACGCCGGAGGACAGGCAGCTTAGAGGCGGCCGACCAATCCATAAGCTTTAGCAGGAGGCTGGAGGGAGTTAACTAAGGCTCTGAAGTTGCTTTTGCCCTGAAGGAGCGGCACAATCAATAGGATGTTTAGCACCAGTCTCAGGCCCACGTGGACCCACACCTACTACAGCCAGGCTCTTCTCAGCAGCAGCACCACGCTGACAAGAGACCATGAAACCTGATGCAACTTGATTCCCTTTATTTTGCCCGTCTGTCTTTCAAGCAGCCAACAAACAATCACTTTTCGTCTCACTTAAGCCCAAGCCTTTCCAGCTGCTTTTCTGCTTCTGCCTCACAAGTCCATATGCACGGGAGTGTTTTATGATGTTTTATCCATACTGGGTGCTATCGACAGCTGATTTAGACATTTATGATGAGTGCGGAGCTCAAAAAACTAATAAAAATAAATAACTTTTTTCTCAGGGTAGTTTGGAATCAAAAGGATTCTGCATGGTACCAAAACGCACTTTGACAAATCTTTTATGTGGAAACATCTTACTTTGACTAACTGAGTAACCCTATAATAGACCGGTTTCTTAATCATAGAAAGAAAAACATTTAAACATACATATGACTATTTCAGTGCTGTGTTTCTATATACAGTGTATATATATATATATATATACTAGAAGCATGGTGTTGAAGCATGTCCCCACAGAACATTTCAGTGGATGAAACCAGTATGAGAAGTGTAGGAGCAGCTAAAGAGATGTGCCAGAGATTTTTAGAGTATAAAGAATCTCTACATAATGTAAAGGTTCTAATAACATTTAAAGTTTTTCCTGAGACCATAAGTCTGTAGTCAAGACTGTTTAAGGAACCTTTTTTAAAAGTGTATAATAAAGAGAAAATCTTTTCTCTTTTTAATATTTACAGTATTTTTTCAAGAGAAATTTGACTAATGGTGCCACTGTGTGTGTGTGTGTGTGTGTGTGTCTGCATGTGTGTGTGTCTGTGTGTGTGTGTGTTCCTCATGTTTCCAGTAAGCCACAGTGGGAATCGGACTGGGCCACTTGTGGGTAACGTGCACCTGATCACAGACAATCCGTGGCCCCGTGCCAAACACACAAAACTGTTTTAATTTGATGAAATAAATCCTCACAAATCTGCTCACTCATGTGATTAATTGCAAAATGTCAGCTCCACCGCGGCCGTGTTTATGATGCTTATGAATCTCGCTCTAACGATTAGGTCTGTGGCTGTGGGTAGCACCAGGAATGGGCAAAATCGCTGCATTGTGTTTGCGTATACAGATTATGGCCCTTGATTAGCGGATGGGTGCAATCTATTCAGCCCCGCTCCCTCCCACCCCGCTAAAGCCCCTTAGGGGTATGCCCATGTCCCAAAGGACAGCCGGCTTGGCAGATGGAATCCCTTCCCCCTCCCCGGTCTCTCCTTCTCTCAGTTCACCCCAAACAGGGCTCAGGTTCGGGGAGAGGATGGGCCTGACACTGAGGAGATGGAGTCTTTTAGTTGGACATGAAGTATGCTTTCTGAATAAAAAAAAAGACAGTATTTAAGTTTATTTCCTGATTTTTTCTTTGTCATCAGTGTCGCCTTCCGGCATTGATGTGTCAGAAAAGTCTTTAACTAGTACTAAACTCCCGAATATTAAAAAAAAGAACTCAATAGAAGAGTTTTTTTGTGGTAATGCTTTAAAGCCCCAGTGTATTATTCAGGAGAATTATCTTTAAAATTGACTTGGAATGAAATGAATAATGTTTAAATAACTCACAGTGGTTTGATGTGTATTTTTGATAAACTTCCTCAGTCAGAAGTTGCCTCACAGGAAGTTATTACACAAAATGGTTATAAATATGCAGCCTGATGCCTGAGACATTATTCCATGAGTTGTCCTGGAGAATGTTTGCAAAATATGCATATATTAAGCGTATTCATAGAGGAGTGGAAACGTATTTAACTATACATTTACCATTATATAAAAAGAACCATTATATAAATATTTACCATTATATAAATACAGGTTCTGTGGTCATTTTAGATGAAATGGCTAAATTTGTGCTGTGGATGCCTGGTTCCTATCACAGTAAAGAAATCTGAGTAGGTAATTTTCAAACCACTCTGAATGACTTTGTTTACTACTGTAATTCTCCTAATAGTTGAATATTTGAAAAATCTGTGGAATATCCCTATTATTCCATAACCAGTGTGAAACGAACATGTGAGTTGTGTTGTGAGAGTGAGAAACTGAAGTGTGGACTAACATACAGACCACTAGACTTAAAAATGTACATCTTTTTTTTTTTACAGAACATGGCACTTAGAAAAGCTTATATAAGCATGACCCACAAAATCTATGCAGCTTTTAAAAGCTCTTCTCTGTCTGTGCTTAATGCGGAGTGCAGAAAGAAGCCACAGAGTATCAACAAAGCTGTTCGCCATGCGCGCAATTCCTCCAGCCACCATGTTGATATCAGTGCAGCGGAGCAGAATGTCTAGAGAGGGGTTGCAGGTGGCATAGTGTGTAAATGGGCAATTTTACGCTTCCAATTATGTGGTGGGCTTGTGATATAATATGGGATTGATTTACACAAACTGGCAGACTGGCTCTCGTCCCCTCGGCCCCTGTCTCCCAGTTAGTTGAGGGAGCTCCCCATTTGCCATTCACTGGCCACCATCGCCTGTAATCAAAAAAGGAAATTGTTCATTGCGTTCAATAGTGTGTCTATAGACAAAGTGATATTGAGGCTAAAAGTCCATGGCCACTTTGTCCTGCTCCCTCTGCTCCCCTGTGTGTGTAAGTGGGACTCAGTTGGGCCGAACGTCTGTCCCCCAGGATCCAGCCAGCAACGCTCCTGCATTCAGCTCCAGTAAGCAGCAAATAGGACCTGAGCTTTGGGATTCACTTTAAAACACACACATATCTCTTAAAACACACACAGACAGACAGACCGATATACACAGACACACACACAGACACACACACACACACACACACACACACACACACGCTTTTGCCTTCTAATAGAACAGCCTTGTATTTTGGTGAGCCTGAATTTTATTTCTTTGGAGAAATGTGCAAATATCAGAATTCAAATTTATGCAAATGTATGAAGAATTATGTTGAAGTATTCAATATGCTCATAAAAATAAAAGATGTCAAAAAAGCGATGTTAAACCACGTTTAGCTCTCTAAAGAAGCCTACAACGGCCAGTTCTTTAACAAACAGCTTTGTATTTAAGACATGGGAGTTTTTTACTTTACTTTAACCAGGCCAGTCATTAAGAACTAAATTCTTGTTTACAGTAACAACCTGGGAAAAGAAGAAACTTTTTTAAGTTTAAAGAACTTCCAGTTAATATAAAACGGTCTATTCTAGAACCATGTGTTCAAACCAAGAACCATAAAATGTTTATTATTAGAAGCGTAGAATACACTGCAAAATCATGAACAGAATGTTTGTCTCACACCTTCCGCCCAGCTTTAAGGCCTTTAAGACCCACATTTGCATCAAAGTTGTGCCCGACATTTCAGAGCCCATCACCCCCAGTACACCCTCCTCCTCCTTTTCTGATTATTACAAGGGGCTCAGCTTTCAGCAGGGCTAGAGGGAGCATGTGTGCATGGCTTTAATTCCTATTGTATTCGTGCAGTCTCAGTGTAAGCGAGTGTGTCTGTGTCTGTGTTTTGGAGAGAGGGAGCGAGGGAGAGAAAAAGGCAGGAATAAGGACCCATCTGTCAGAGAAGCGAACGTATCCCCCCTTTCCTCTCCAAACCGCCCCCATGGGACACGAGCAAGGGATAACTCACTTGTGGCAAGTGAGTTGTGATTTTTCTTTTTTTTTTTGAACATGGGAAAGGAATCTTGCCACAAGAAAAAAAATATATATAAACGCAACAATAAAGTAACACTGGGCTGTGGTCAGTATGAAAATTGTAGGAACACAAGCTTAGTCCATCAAATGTGATATAATCATCCAAAATGTCCACTTGTGCTGTTGGGTCTGACATGTTGACAGTGGGTGGATTCACTTGATTAGAGATTGGCTTTTAATGTCCTTTCAGCTTTTGGCTTAATGTTCACTTGTTTAGTTTTTTTCCAACCACTAAAGCAGCAAACATGTAAAATGAATGCACTCATACAGTGCCCAAACTTTTTGTCTTGGAGGGAGGACCAAAAAAATAACTTACAAACAAAGAAGGGAATATTACACAGTATTCTGTTATTAAAATACTCGGTAAAAACACATTTAAAAGGAAACTTTAATACATTTTGTATAATGTAAGATCACACTCTTCTACACTCTTATAATGAAAGCACATATTTTCCAGCAAGCTTGTACATAACCTTGTTTCAGTTGTGAAAATTGCAGCTATTCCAGAAACTGTTCTTACAGCGAGAGCCAAAAGTCTTTTGTATTGGAGTTATGAGGCGTACTTAGCTAACAAGTATTGGAATTTACATTCAATCAGTTGGCATGATGCAGACTACGTGCCTAAAACACCAACCTTAAACTGTAATCTCACAGTAGCAAGTAATCTCTAATAGACTTGTAGTTTCTGACACTGAATGATGAAATTTCTTCTACAAAATGTACACTGTGCAGTGGAAAGCAATACAACCAGCCACACTTTATCTGTACATTTGTACATTTTTATACATAATGGTATATACACAGAGTCATATACACTGAAGTCACATAAAATCATTTAAAATCATGCAAACTCACTGCATAATTCAATGGTCAGGTTGTAAATGAAGTATTTCAGAGTGGTATGATAGGAAACTGGCAGAACTGTCCACAGTAGTGGTGATATTAAATGTTTTATATCTTTGAATGGTCCCTCACAGAAAGATATTACACTAAGTGGTTATGCATACACAGCCTGGTGCCAGAGACTTCGTGTGATAAGGTTTTGAGAAGGTTTTGACCTAAATTGTGTTTTCAGATTCACTTATGTCAGATTGGTACACAAAGTGCATTGCAAATCAAAATAGTTTCCAAAGAAAATGCATTTATTTTTCAGATTTATTACTATTTTACCATCATGATCATTACAAATAAAACTGTCTATAAAAATGTCTAGATTTGCAAAAGTGCCTTTGGTTCCTTCCACCACCTTTATAAAGAAAAGTAGGCAAGTTTCTCTACAGTGAAATGTTTTGCATCAAATAACCCTGGATGATGCAGAGCTTGTGCATATGTTTATATCTAAATGACTGAATTATTCAGAAGAATTAAAAAAATTCCCATTTAACATTTAATATTTGCAAGCTGTAATACTCTCTTACCTTCAGTGCAAAACTGTGTAAATGAGAATTTTAGTCAATCATCACTTTCAGGATTCAGATAGTTGACGTGGGATCCGGATACAGGTCTAACACATGGTGTGGGTCCTGGGAGTTTGCAAGGCTGTTTCTCCTGGGTTTCACCTGAACTCTGAACTCTCCCAACAGGAGGCTTTCTGATGGACACAGAGCTGGCCTCAAGCCTCTATGTTCACCAATTGTCTGACTGCATGGATAGTTAAGGAAACATTGTGAAAGTATTAAAGTTGAGGTCACGTGGAAAAAAAGAGTAAAACATTCCCTTGTGGTCAGAATGTTCACTTCTGGCCGGGGTTCATTGCTAGAAAGTGGAGCAGGACTTGACGACTAAGTTGACCGTCCGAATTCCCAGAGCAGGCTGCAGGTGTGACACAGGACCATGTAAGCACTCGGGGGAGGCAAGGTTACGGAGAAGCGGGGTCACTTAGGGAGGTGTGACACGCTCACACTGGGTGCACACACACCGTTGACACACACACACACATATGATCCCAGGTTCATATGGGACAGCACCACACTGATATGCACATGCATGAACACGTTCAAATGGGCACATAGTCACTGTCCTTCTCTCTTTCACAGACATACACCCCACACACACACACCACACATACACCTACATACACGCATCATATTTGTGTTAAAGATTTTATGGGAGCTGTAGTTGATCAAACATTTTATTAGTGTTTTTCAATCAGAATCAAAATCAGGAGCAGAAAACTTTATCGATCCCGGAGGAAATTGCCTACTGTTTTTATGGAAGTTTATTATACAAAAATTATTAGGGTTTATTATAAAAACAACTATTTGAGATTTGTAGGGGAGCTGTGGCTTGTTGTAAAAAGTATTACAGGTTACATGTAGATTGTTGTGGATTAAAACATGGGTTAAAATGTATTATGGGAGGTGTCATTTATTATGAAAACATTGTATTAGAGTTTATTATGGGAGCTGGGGTTTACTCTTCAGTTTATTCACCAAATATCGACAAAATTCAGCTTCAAAATAATCAAAACTGTGATGAAATGCATTTCTGTGGTAAATGGTAAATTCAGAATGTAAAAATAAAATGAACATATAGAACAGAAGGTGACAGGCACCAGCCGTACTGAAACGCTCAGACAAGCTCACAGTGCAACAATACTGGAAGAGTACAATAATATTTAAATACAACAGTATCTAAATAGATCTATAACAGGTTTTGGACCACCTGAGTCAATGCACACTATACCCCTCTAAAGTATAGGAATGTTTCTGCAATTAATTTACAAATCGGACCATTGAATCATGACTGAAATCAATCATTATGCTTGTTTTTGCTCAGCTTTTATAGAGAGGGGGAGATAGAGTGATATACAGTGCCCACCACAATTATTGGCACCCCAAAGATTATTGAAGAGGGTTTGAATCTTTTGCACCTTTTGGAGAAGGAGCTTCATCTCATGCTGAAAAAAACAGAAGCTTTAATTAAAATATATTTTCAGAGAAAAACAAATTCATCAAGAAATAATTTTTTTCAACAAAAACACAAATGGCACAATTACTGGCACCCCTGCATTTAATACCTGGTACAACCTCTGCCAATAAAATAGCATTAAGTCTTCTCCTGTAAATTATAGTGAACTCAATTTAACTGAAGCATTTTTCCCACTTGAATTTTAGGTTCTACAGTTAGAGCAATAGTTAGAAAGTGGGTATTAACTGGAACTGCTACAAACTTGCCTGGAAGAGGACCCAAGTTCATTTTGCCCCCACATCCAGTGACGAGGATGATAAGAGGGGCAAAAAATTCCCAAGGATCACTCTGCTGGTGAATTACAGGACAACGTCTCCAAAACCACCCTGAGGCGTCACCTCCATGCCAGCAGATTGTTCGGAAGGTATGCCAGATAAAGCCTTTTCTCTCAGTTAACCACAAACATAAATGTTGTTTTGAAGTTTGCAAAATGGTACTACAGCTTGGACTGGAAACATGTTCTATGATCTGACGAAATAAAAATTGAGCTTTTTGGCAACAAACAGTCAAGATGTGTTTGGCGTAGTAAGAAAAATGGCTATAATGAAAAGAATCCCATTGCAACTATAAAATATGGTGGAGGTTTTGTGATGTTGTGGGGCTGTTTTTCCTCCACAGGCCCTGGAAACCTTGGACATTTGAAATTAAATAAAAGTATTTCTTGATGATTTGTTTTTCTCTCAGTACATTTATTTCAATTAAAGGCTTAGTTTTTAATTTTTTCCACAGCAGATGAAGCTACTTTGCTAAAAGGTTCATTTTTATTAACCCTGTTTACTAATCTTTACAACGGATGCTAATAATTGTGGACGGCACTGTAGATAGATAGACAGACACAGAGAGAGAGAGAGAGAGAGAGAGAGAGAGAGAGAGAGAGAGAGAGAGATTAGCGATTAGACGAAATAATTAATTGCTTGGACAAATCGTTTCACAACCACTTTAATTTCTTAATTGTCCTGACAATGATGTCAGCATTGATTATATTCGGCCATGCATTAAAAACTGTTAGAATAAAGATTTCAGAAAAATCCGAAAAGTGCTGGACACACAAAACGAACTTTTGATTAAAAAGGGAGAAAATCAGACGAGAGAAAGAGAGAGAGAGAGAGAGAGAGAGAGAGTTGTTGGTGGTGGGGGTCCAGTCTCGTGACCATGTCAGTAGGATCAATCCGGGCGCGTGCAGTAACAGCGGCGCCACGCGAGCGCTACCATCACGTCACGCGTCGCGCGCGTTCAGCGCGTCTTTGTTCTGCAGAGAGTTCAAAGAGGAACAAAGACAGAGACACTCGCGAGCTCCCAGTCCGTGAGAGACTCAGCGTTAGTGGACTGAGTTCATCACCACAGCCTCACTGCTGGAGAAACTTAAAGAGTGAAGAGATTCAGGAACAGTATTGAAACAGAAGGCCCTTCATTCCTTCTAACTCCTCTTGATCTCAGAACAATCAAAAAGGAACCAATGGGTCTGTTTTCCCCAAAAACTGAACACACATGGCCTGAGTTTTCTGGGTATGAATATCCAGTTCCAGTGAAACATTACTCCCCGTCATTGCTGAACTCTCGTCAAATTCTAGTAAATAAAAAGTAGAACAATTTTTGCATGTTAATTGGTCCTGACGGGTCTTTTCAATGGGTGAGGAACACCTCTTTCAGCCTCCAGAACAAATATGACAAGATACAGTTCTGGAGAGTCACACTCCACTCAGATCGACTCAACTGCTGAAAGCTGTTCATTTTGGTTTGGTGTTGGTGAAATGATTAAACCCCCAGTTTTAAAGTGGAACTTCCACCAAGCGCGTTAAGACCGTTTGGGTGGAGGAGCGTCGTACTGCAGGGCGCTAATGAGAGAATGGGCGGGTAAAGCAAGCGCGCGCGCGCGCACACACACACACACACACACCTGCTCAAACACCGCATCAAGCTGTCACACTCATTTACACGCAGCCATAGGGGCGCGCGCCTCCTCCTCCGCACCCCCCAAACCCTTCCACACCCTCACGTACATTCACACACACTCACACACACACACACACACACACACACACACACACACACACACACACACACACACACACACACAC
>JBBPDB010000134.1:24159083-24184520 GCA_037974465.1 Brachypetersius altus
GTTGCTTTGGTGTAGACATGGGTTTCTGCGGTGTAGACAGGGATCAGTGTGGTGTAGACAGGGGGTGCTGTGGTGTAGACACGTGGCGCTGTGGTGTAGACAGGGAGCAGTGTGGTGTAGACAGGGGGCGCTGCAGGGTAGATAGGGGGCGCTGTGGTGTAGGTAGGGGGCGCTGTGCTGTAGACAGGGGGCGCTGTGCTGTAGACAGGGGGCGCTGTAGTGGAGGCAGGGGGCGCAGTGGTGTAGATAGGGGGTGCTGTGGTGTAGACAGGGGGCGCTGTGGTGTAGATAGGGGGTGCTGTGATGTAGATAGGAGGCACTGCGGTGGAGGCAGGGGGAGCAGTGGTGTAGATAGGGGTGCTGCGGTGGAGGCAGGGGGCGGTATGGTGTAGACTGGGGGCGCTGCGGTGTATATAGGGGGCGCTGTGGTGGAGGCAGGGGGCGCAGTGGTGCAGACAGGGGGCGCTGCGGTCCGTACCCTCGGGTCGGGTGCAGGGCGAGGCTCCTGGGTCGCTCCAGGCCGTGGATCACGCTGGTCTTCAGAGAACCGTCCAGACGAGCCACGTTCACCTCAGACTCCTCACCGTCAGAACTCAACCAGTACAGGGTTCTAGATAACCAGTCTACAGCCAGACCCCGCCCACTCACTACACACACACACACACACACACACACACACACACACATAGAAACACACACACACAGAAACACACACCGTCAAAACTCAACCAGTACAGGGTTCTAGGTAACCAGTCTACAGCCAGACCCCGCCCACTCACTACACACACACACACACAGATTGAGGAATGCACACTCACACACAGACAAATGCTGCAATACACTGTTAAATATATAAAATAAATATATAATATCTGTAAATCTTATTATCAGTTCTTAGTAATTTCTTGTTTTTGCTTCTAACAGAACTGTTCTGGGATCAGTATTAACTAATTAGTGTCGATTCATGCATGTTTAAAAACTGAATATTTGCTGTATTTAACTCTAGAACCCTCGGGTGCTCCAGACCGGAGGCACACAGTACCTCCAGTCAGAAGTGTCTCCAGGCGCGTGCCGTTGATGAAGGCGCGTTTCACGGCACGCGTTTTGGCATCGGTCCAGTAGATTCGCTCGTCCTCTACGTGGAAGTCCATCGCTGAGACGTCCTCGATGTCGGGGACAGTGAGAGCCGTGATGAGGTTCTGATGAGGGTTCTCCAGATCCACACCTCGAATCTCAGAGCGCCGAACATACAGGAGGAACCGCTTCACCACTGCACACACACACACACACACACACACACACACACACACACACACACACACACACACACACACACACATACACATATACGCGTACACTCATACACACATACATAAGAGCTGCGCTGGGAGAGTTTTAGGAAAAGTTTGTCAAAGATTATAAAAGATTGAACTGTTTGATTTATTTGCCGCAAAATAGGCGCGCGTAAATGACGAAAAAATCCAAACAAAAGAACAAAACAAACAAATAACAACAAACTCAAAAGGGAGGATTCTATCCTATTTGTGTAATTTGATTAATAGCTAAAAGCAATAAATGATCAGACAATTGAATAAACAATATATAACATTTCACGTAAAATAAACAACATGTGCGTGCACGACCCCCCTCATCGCCCCCAACCCTCAACACACACACATAAAGTTTGGTGCCAGATGAGTGCCCCCCCCCCCAACACACACACACACACACACACACACACAAAGCTTGTAGCCACGAGCCCGCCACGCGAGTTTGGATCCCCACGAAGGGGGCGGGGTGCTGTGGTGGGCGGGGTTACGATCTACTGGAGGCGGGGCTTAGCCCGCTTCACTAAAGGCATAAGGCCACGCGCGCGTCGGTGAGACTGGAGCGCGCTGTGACGCTCGGATGGAGAGCTGAAAGTTACAGAGAGAGCGAGAAAGATAGAGAAGAACTTCAGTTTCAGCTCAGTATCGGAAACACAAACTCAGCCTTGTTCGGGGACCTCCTCAGATAATTTTGATCCCAGCAGGACATAAACAGGTGAGTTCAACACTGTTCTTTAAAAGATTAGTTTTGTAGTTGCTTACATGTCAAGAGATCAGAAAAGATCTTTAAGATGTTTATTTATATTTAAAATATGCATGCAATTATTCTTTTTTAAAAACTGTAAATTCATTTTTCATAAAAACATTTTAAAAAATGTAAATTCAGTCGTTATGCAAGTCTGTTTCTATGACTATTCCAGAACATTTATCTGGAACCAGCAATAAAAGAAACTGACATTCAGTTGGTGGGTGTTTACCTCCTCATACAACGGTATCTAGAGAAACTGATTGGTCTAAAATGTAGGACGGGTTATTCCATTCATCACTACAAAATTTAGCGTCCCACTTTTGGACAGATGACACGCACTGATGCACAACCACAAATCAACAACAACAAGACAATAAGACGCGACTGCAGCCGGGCGAGAGGTTCAGACAAAGTTGTCCCCATATAAAAGTTCAGAAAGAAAGGGACTCTCCGCTCTTTTTTAATCAGAAAAATACAACAAACATGAACAATATAACTCGTGTTTGTTTGGCAAGGCCCCGTGGTTGGTTCGTTTTGCCCATAAAATTAAATCCGGGGGCTTGATCTGCGAGCTAAATCCCCCAGTGTCCCAGATTAACGGCATCTCCAACATGACGACACAACAGTCTGAAACGGCAAGGTTCATACACAAGTCTCTCACAGGACTAATACTTCAAGGGAGACATGCATATCCTACTTTCCAAGCAATTTTAAGATGTAATGGTTTGTGCTTATGTCATAAAGTAACACAAAATGTCCAAAATCAAAATAACTTGTTTTTCAAGAGGAACATTTTTTGCAACCTTGCAGCAAAAGAGCTTTCACTCTGGTGCTTTCTGCTCTGAGCTGTCCACTGTCTAGTGCTGAAATGCTGATGAAAAGAACTCAAACACCTTATCTTTCTAATGGAGCAATCAGTGTAAGACTTTTAGGCAGGGTACAATAGGTTGGAATGCTTAATTATGTTTAGGAGTTTACATGGGAATACCTAGGAAATATGATATATTTTGTTTTTTTTGTTTCCTTATTCCTTGTAATTTCTGGTAAACTAACAGTTGTTTGGTGTCCACAGATCAAGATGATGACCAAACCGTATGGAAAGGGGTCAGGAGATGTGACCGAACTGGTCAGCACTTTGGGCTGGATCGATGAGGACCTGAGCTCTCAAGATGGAGACCAGACACCTGAGATGGGGGGCCGCTACAACCCAAACAGGGGCAACCATGACCCTGTAGACCTTGGAAGTGAGGACATGGAGGAGGAAGAGGAGGAGGAAGAAGAAGAGTCTGGACTAGATGGAGATAAAGTGCCCAAGCGAAGAGGACCCAAGAAGAAGAAGATGACCAAAGCCAGAATAGAGCGTTTCCGGGCCCGCCGTGTCAAAGCCAATGCCAGGGAGCGCACACGTATGCATGGACTGAACGACGCCCTGGATAACCTTCGGCGAGTCATGCCCTGTTACTCCAAGACTCAAAAATTGTCCAAGATTGAGACCCTGCGGCTGGCCCGCAACTACATCTGGGCACTGTCTGAGGTTCTGGAGAGTGGCCAGTCACCAGAGAGTCATGGCTTTGTGGAGATGCTTTGCAAGGGGCTTTCACAACCCACCAGCAACCTGGTAGCCGGCTGCCTCCAGCTAGGACCTTCGACAGTGCTGCACAACAAACTGGATGAGAAGTGTGGTGGCCCCGGAGTGGGTGGTTTGGGTACTCAGCAGGGACATTCCTTGAGTTATCCCTCACCTGGTCTGCCCAGTCCACCTTATGGTTCTCTGGAGGCATCCCACCTCCTACACCTGAAGGGCTTCAAAGGGGCTACGTATGAGAACCACTCACCCAATGAATGTAGCAACGGCACACCACCTTACGATGGGCCACTCACACCACCCCTCAGCATCAGCGGCAACTTTGCCCTCAAGCGAGAGCCATCGCCTCGCGAGTCAGAAAGGAGCTACACCTCACATCCCACACACCCAGCCCACTATCTCTCCTCTCACCACTACCCACCATCCTCCATGGCTGGACTCGCCGGGCCCCAGGGCCATGCACTCTTCCCTGGTTCTCGTTATGAGCTACCTTTGGACATGGCCTTTGAGTCATTTGGCCCGCCACACATGGTAACCTCACAGGTGGGCACCATTTACAGTGAATGAACAACCATGGCTACCATAGACTCTCTGTAACTTTGTAGTACATACGTCCAGAGATCACATAAAGGGACTGTTCTCAGCCAAGATGTTTGACATGATCCAGCAACCACCTAGAGTCAATTTGAAGCAGCAGTGAAGAGACAGAGATACCTATTTTGATTAATTTATTCTTGTATTGTTTTTTTGCTGAGTTATACTTGTGAATTGTTCTGGATTTTCTGCATCTTATGCATATACTTATGCATCTTATGCATATACTGTAAAGACCACAAACACACACACACACACACACTTTTCAAAAGCCTCAATAATAAATACCTATTTTGATAAATACCCTCCAAAAATGCTCAATATTAAAGCAACACATTTTGCCATATGAACAAAAATGTTTTTATTTATAGCTGTATTTAATATTTATTTTGACTGCATGGCATCAGTCAGCACTGTTTTGTCACATTGTTGGTTGCCAGTCACTGCTACCATTACTCATGAAGTATTTAATTTATTTATTGGAAATGTTTTGGGTTTATGTATTTTTGTCATTCTACACTGTATTTGTCAGTTTTGCAAAATGTTTTGTAAATATTTACCTGTTTCGCACTTAATAAAATAAATATTCTTATATTATATACAAATCCCTTGATTTCCTGTCATTTACATTTTTTCTGGAAAAAGCAATTAGCTTGGATAGAGTCTGAAGGCCGGCTATGGAGTGGAACATGTAAGAATGTTGTCAGTGGATATCAAAAGAGGGTCGATTCACATTTGATTGTAGCTGCGCAATGCCGCAATGTTCCACTGACCCTGAAAAAAAAAGACTTCTATACAATCCAGCCCAGTCACTTTCTGTCAAAAAGTACTTTACGGTAAATAAAATGTATTCAGGAAAGGATGATAATTCCTGTCTCTACCACCATTTGCTACGTTCCCTCTTAGTGTATTGGTGCAAAAGCACAAGAAATTTCTTGTCTCTAAAATAATATGCTTACTGTAGAAAGAAAAAAACTGAACTATAAGTCATTTTGGATCATTTCTCCTGGTTCATTCTTCACAAATATTCACATTTTACTTTAAAATACAAATTACAAATAATATATAAATAAAAATACAATAAAAAGATACAATTTAAAAGAAGTTGCAAGGGGAAAAGACAGCGATGATATGACCTATCAAAACAAGGTAAATTATAATGATGATAAAATTACCGTAATGCTCAGGTACGTTTGTTCATCATTCAGTGCTTTCAGAGAGAGTCCACAAAGTGCCAGAATAAAAGGAGCGGCACAGACCAGAATGTATGTGTGGTGGGAATGGAGTAGATTCGTGTGGAGCTGGAAGTCAGGTCATGGTGGCCTCAGGGAGCCATGGGAAACCAGGGCTGTGGAACAGGTGATTGTCACTGCAGCCCCTTTCACTCTCGCTCATATTTTCCCAGCCTTCTTATGCCAAAAGCGTTACGCCCAAACAGCAAAACAAAAACACACAAAGCATGAGCGTCATATTCATACACTCTCAAAAATAAAGGACTGCTAAATGGTTCTTCAGTGTTTTAGGAAAAACCTTTAATTAACAATGGAATCTTTATGTGAGGGTTCTTTAAATGCTAAGGTTCTTCACTGTCGTGCATCTCATTTGTAAGAATCCTTTATAAATACATCCACTGAGAGAAATGTTCTTCCATAGCATTGATTCAAAGAACCATTTTGGCACATGCATTGTTAAAACCAACCAGGCTGAATATAAAGCCATTTCAACTAGCAGTCCAGTTTGTGGCGATGAAATGATGAAGGCTTCTATAAAGTCTATATCATAAAGCTGCTAAAAAAGTGTGGTTATGCCATAGCATAAATGTACTGTAAACTGTCAAAAGGTTCCTCATACTCTATATTTATCTTTTCGCACATGGTTCTTCAAATAACCAAAAGTGATTAAAGACCATCTCTACATTTATCTGGCCCCTATGTTTTACAGGTGAATAACGATGTTTCAGCAAAACCTGACCTTTTCATGCACCCAGACTGCAGAGTGTTATAAAACCCCACTGAAGTTCTACAGTAATTAAATCAAATCAAGAGCCAGAACTGAGTACAGCATTGTGCTGCTATTTGTCAACACTGAGCTTCTTCAGCCTTGAACAATAAGGAAGGTGATGCAATGCGAAATTGGACTGGAAAGTGAGGAAACAAGTGTTTGTGTGTGTTTGTGTGTGTGTGTGTGTGTGTGTGTGTGTGTGTGTGGTTATTATTGGAGGCCTGGCTTAAAAAGTGGGGGAAGACAGGCACATCAGGCTTGGGCTGTTGTGAATAAAGTGGACCCTGCTCAGCAACATCTATGTAGGTTTGTCTTTTCCAGCCTCGGTGGAGCGAGAGAAGTGAGGGAGAAAAAAGGGAGTGATTGTTTTTAGCGGGCGCCACTGGTCCATTGTAAGTGCAGCCTGTTCTTTCTCTTGACCTCTGACCTGCATTGTTGTGAGGCTGCTCGTTCGGGGAGTTGAGACAGCTGGGGGACCGGCAGGGGGGCTGATAGACAGCTGAGGCAGAGAGAGGGAGGGAGGTGGAGAGAGAGAGAGAGAGAGAGAGAGGGAGGGAGAGGGAGAGAGAGAGAGAGAGAGAGGGAGAGAAAAAGAGAGAGAGAGAGGGAGGAATAGAGAGATATCTGGGAAGCGCAAAACAAATGCAAAAAAGGCAGCTGAATGAGGTCACTTCTTCCTCCTTTTTCCTCCGCAGCCCATTTTCCTCCTTGGTGACATAGCTTCACACAGCCGCAGCGACTGAGAAACAGACAGGTGTGCAGATAAACAGAAGGGGGAGCGGCTAGCTGCTGGGACTGCGCTTTGTTTAGCTGCTATTAGGAATGTTTAGGTTTATAAAAGTGGAAGGGAGGGGGGGGGGGGATTATGAAAAATGAAAATAGTAGAGAATCATGCTAAGCCAACAACCCCATAGAACTTTAACACTGAGATGGATATTAAGTGCTTTTGATGAATACATGACTATGATGATGAAAAATGGTATGTGGAGGTTGTAGGGGAGGGGGGCGCTCCGAACCTCCTAGCTTATCATTAGTTAAAATGATGTATAATTCCGTGGCTAAACATACAATAAATAAACCACATGCAACAGCAGAGGTCCACTTCTGGAAACCCTTCCAGATTCATAAAATGAGATTAGAAATCATTTTTAAATACAAGTGTTAAATACAAGTTCATAAATAAAAACATCATTATAATATTTACTCTATACTACTTACGGCATACTATTTCATCCACTTACTTTACTATATTTTTGAAAAGCAAACACTTTTTCTCCTCTCACAAATAAAAGGTTTCAAATGATACTTTGTTCAAAGGCATGGAAGAACCAACAGTGGTTCCCGAAAGAACCTTTGAGTGTATGGTTTTTTTTGGAGAAAAATGACTGTAAATTAGATGCATGAATGTGAAAGCTGGAACAACCTCCATAAAATGTAAAGGAGACCTTCAAATTGAAATGGTTCCTAATACACAAATCTCTTTGGTACTTTAGGGAACCAAAAGTCATTCTGCTATGACGTTTAGTTTTTAAAGGCTTTTATGCAAACTGCAAAACACAACAAACTCTCACAAGTGAGTCAGCTACACAGACCTTTAGACTGTAAATTCCACACCTGTAATTGCAAGCTAATGAGATGCCCTAAGGCACGCTGCTAATGTTACCCGGCTAGCTATCTAAGCAGTTATTATTAGTGGTTTCATATTTATATATAGAGTTAGACATTTAAAAAAGGCCTGTTCCAATGAATATTCAAAACTAATAAAAAAAAATTGAAATTCCATGAAATTGGATAAAAGTAACCCTTATGAAAATTGATGGTTGTTGGACTAAGCTTTTATAAAACCTTAGGCAAGTTTTCTTATGTCAGTTGTTTTGACATAAGTTTTCTTATGTCAGTTGTCACAAAAGCCTTTTGTAGGCATCATTGCAATGTGAACATAGACTCTTTTTGTTAAGCTTGTAAAAAAGAATTTTGACTATTTATAGTACAGTTTTATATAATTTCTTTGTACCTTTGATACCGAAGTATTACCAATATCAGTTAAACATCATGTGGGGTGTTTTTCTCATTGACCGCTTGAACTTTCACTAGAGTCATTTTCATAAAGGTATGCTGATGATATTGATGTATAACTTTTATATCTCATTGAGAAAATGAAGGAAATCATGCCCAGCTGCTCTCAGCTCATGCTGACCTGACCGTTGGGGACAGATGCCGGTGGGAACAGAGGCGTGGTGTGGTGGCATTGAGCACAGCCTCTAAGTGAGAGGTGGAGGGAGCAGAGGCCGCATGCTCTGTCCCGTGGGGGACACTGCCATCACTGTGACCTCTGCCTTCCAGCACACTCACTCCAGAGACATTGTTTTATACCAGAGGAAATGAACAGATATTATTTTTTATGTGTCTGTATCATGCAAAAGTATGATACAGATACATAACTTCAAAATGCTGCGTAAAGAATCCCCACAGAATGCAAAGGACTGTCTCCTAATTGATTCCAAAAACTACTTAAGAAGCTTTATTTTAAGAAGGTAAATGAGCTAAGTGGAATAAATTCAGCACTGAATTAAAGAGCAATACAGTTTAGGATCAGGCTCATGGCACAAAAGACTTTTCGATCTTAACTGGCTTCCTGTGGCCGTGTGCATTAGGTTCAAGTCCTTAACACGTGCTTTCAAGGCCAAGACTGGACTTGCACCCCCATACATATGAGCATTGATCAAACAGTGTATCACTTCTTGTCCTCTCAGGGCTTCAAGCACGGCTCGTCTTGAGCCTCCGCTGCTCAAAAGAAGAGGAAGACGTGTCAAGACTCTTCTCAGTCTTGGCCTCCCAGTGGTGGAATGAACCCCCTCTTCCAACTCCCTCGCTGTCTTCAGAAGAACCACCTCTTTAAGGAGCACCTTGGTGACTAACTATGCCGCTCATTTCTGATCATTTACACCCGCCCCCCCTTCAACCAACCAGTAACTTGGTTGAATAGCGGAAATTGATTTCAGTTTAGCTTTACAGGTTTAAGGAACATATGTGACTAGTTGAACATTGATGTACGTCCCTCTAGATAAGAGCATCGGCTAAATGCCATAAATGTAAATGGGCTCAACTCATTAAACGTGAGGAGTAAAATGATACTTGCCACAAAAGTCATATGACACAGGGTAGCCACATGCTGACATAACAGGCATTGAAAATTACATTTATAAGAATTTTATTTAAACCTTGCTTTTATTAGTCCTTTAATAAATATAGCTGTTAATTGTTTTATTCCTATATAAAAACAATTAGCAGCTATATTTATTTATGCAAGCAGTCTGGTTGTTCAGGCAATCCTCCTCTTTGCTCTTTGTAGGATGCCCCAGTAGTTTAGCTGGTTGGACACTCCTCTTGACCCTTTGATTAGAGTCCTTGCTGGCTGTTAGCAAGATCCAAATGATGTGAAAACTGCAACTGATAAAATTTTCATTGGTTTAAAATTGATATGAACTGAATTGATATGAACTGAATAAAACTGATATGAAATGAATTGATATGAATTGTTTAAAATGGATATTTTTTCCACCACATGCCAGCACCAACATGAAAACATGGTTTATGCCATAACAGAGCACTTCAAAATGACAACTTCTCATTAAACTGGTTCCTTTGCCGCAGCAAAGTGGCAGGAAAGAAGTTTGAAAAAGGGCGAGAGATGAAGAGAGGTTGATGAGACATTAAAGTGTAGTCTGAAACCTCTCTCTCTCTTTTTTTCCCCTTCGCTTTTTTGTCTCTCAGTGGCACTAATCCACTGACCAAACAACACGAACTCCCACTAAATGAAAGGTCCTGATCCACAGGGGTGAGATGAGGGATAAAGCATTGTGATTAAGATTGTATTAATGGGGCCATAGGAGGCTGGAAGGCTTTAATCAGTGACTGTGCTGCCCTAATCCCTTGCCTTTAAGCTGCTGCTAACACTGTGATCCTCCCTCCTCCTGAGCCACGTCACACACATATACACACACACACACACACACACACACACACACACACACACACACACGAAAAAGAAGGGCCAAGGTGCCAGGGCAGGAGCCCAGTGAAATTGAGACAGAGTGAGTGAGACCTAGGGAGCAGCTGGGAGGAGAAACAAGAGAGCTGGGCCAGAGGGAAGAGGAGCTTTGGGGGGAAAAAAAGACAAAGAGGGTCTGAACTAAATGGACAAGAACAAGCCAAAGTGAAAGGGTAGAAAGAAAAAGATGTCTGTGTGGAAAAGAAAATGATTTCACATTCATAACGTTGCCCTGTTTGTTCATGTCTTATGTAAGCAACTTCTTAATGAAAATACATAAATTCTCACAAAAAAATTACAAAATTGAAAGCATTGCTGCCAAGCAAAATAAAAACTCTTTTGCATGTTATTGAGATATCATGTCATAATCAAGAAAAGCATATTTTGTAGGCAACTCTGAACTGATGTGATTCACATATTGACATCTCATAACAGGGATACTTTCTCAATCACGAGACAGAATCATGATTGACAGATCTCTTGTTTTACTCCATCCAGTTTATTCAAATTTCAAACGATGCTCTCACTTTAGAAGAAATTGCATAAACTGTCCATCAACTTTTGCATCAAATAATGAGAACTCTTGATTGGATGTCTAAGACAGATATCAGATGGAGTTAACATCTTTTGCTCCACTGTCCAATTAGAAAATGTACCAGTGGCCCTTAAACACAAACTTGTCCTCATGCCACCAGTGGTACACTCACACCTACTCTAGTCTGGATCAGGTATAAACAGAAAGAAGGAAAATATTCTACAAGCAAGTTGTGGAAGAGCACAAGCTCAGGAAGGGTTTAGAACTAACGGAGAAGAAAGAGCAGGCTGTGTGCTGTGATGTTGTCAGATGCGGGTTGCGGGGCTGAGGGGTTGAGTCTGGGCCCTCAACGCAGGGCTCCGTGAGAGTGTTGGGGTGTCAGAGTTAAAGAGCTTCTAATGGGACGGGGATGCTGTCGTGTTTACCCTGGCTCCCCCCCTCCACACGCCCACTGCTTTGTGGAGGTGGCCCAGCTTTGAGTCTCCACAATGGTTGGAGAGGAGGGACAGATGGGGGCCTCTATGGAAGGAGGCACAAAAAGAAGGCAAGGTAGGAGGGCCCGGCCGTGTGAGAGAAGGGAGCCCGGGGTCCCCTCGCACCGCTTGCCATGCAAAGTAATGGAGAGAAAAAGAGAAAGGGATGGAAAAAGAAAAAAAAGAACGGCAAAAGGGGTGGGAGAGAGGTCATGGGGGATTTGGAGCCTATGCATCCTGTGAAATACAGTATATTCCTAAACACCCTGGAGTGAATAAACTCAGCACTGGAATAATGAGCACTACAGTTTAGGATCAGGGTCATGGCACAAAAGTCTTTTTGGCCTTAACCGGGCTCATTAAACGTGAGGAACATTGAATAAAAGTGATACTTGCAGCAAAAATCATGATATATGGTACCCATATGTTGACACAATTATGTTTATAACTATTTTATTTGTACTTGGCCTTTATTTGTCATTTAATTGAATGAAACAGCTGCATTTTTATAGGTCATGTTGTTAACAGTTTGAACATACATAAAGACACATCAATACATATACACACACACACACACACACACACACACACACACACACACACAGTAAACTAGTGTATGTATCACACCGTCTGTAAAGAACACATGTGGAGTAAATATACAAACGTAAGCATGAGAAAGTAAAGTGAATCCTAACTGACTTACACCCTGAAAAACACCGTTACTTTGTCGAAACCTGTGCGGGACGATGAAGTCTGTTGCTAAATCTTTCTTAGATGCGCCATGTCATTCTGTGTACAGCTTTGAAAATTAATCTACATTGACGTTTGTCTGGCTATTCCGTTTTTAATCTACCCTGAAAGGTTGAGCTTAAGCAGACTTTTTGGATAAACATTTTAGTGCATCTTGCAGTGGGTGAGCTTAAAGACATTATCAGTGTCATTCAGAGCCAATGCATGTTGCAGTATATGGCACACAAACGTTTGACACATATGACTATTAATGTATTCTTTAAAAGAATCTAAAATCAACAAAAACATGACATGAGAATGTGTGATCATTTCTATTATCTACTGACAAAACTGGGACTTTAAATGGATTTATTTATTGCTTCTAATACACAAATACTTATGTGGTTCACATGTTCCTTTAACACTGCACTATTAAAGAGGCACCATTTTCTTCTGTACTATTAAATCAAAATCAAGTTGTGGAAATGTGTTAGAAAATTAACAAAGATATGCATTTTCCCAACCATACCCTTATGGGCCCCATCTGTTATAAACATGAAAAGAAGCCCCAAGCAATCCCTGAAAGAGAGAGACGATGGTCTACAGATGGAAGCTTTTAGATCAGGATCATGACTGAGTTAGGTTAAGGACTTATGATGGGCACTTCTAAAAGGGAAATCATCACCCAAAAAGTCAGTCTCATGTGTTTTGCCCTGCTGAGGCACAAGTGCATGGTCTTCATTGAGTGGCCTCCTGCGCTCTTGTGAGTTTAACCCCACACCTCCAGGTGAGGCCCTCATCATTAATTTGCTCAGCATGTAATAAGCTGTGAATAGCTTTAATTATGGGGTTGTAGCTGCTGTGGGTGACTGGGGGGTGCAGTAGAGGTGAGGGAAGGCCCCTTCAGTGTAAGATGAGGATCGCTAAGGGACCAGGAGGGAGGAACCGCACACACAGCAACAGATGGGCCCCAATAGTGCTCTCTCAGGTTGTAAACTTTCTGTTAGGAACATCTGTCCGTTTTTCCATATGCCACACACTCGCAGGAGCTAAAACGAGTAACTAACCAGCCACAGTTCGGAGCAGGCCTACGGGCACCCGTCAAAGTCTGACTGATGAGACAGAAAGCGATGGGCTAGGAGCAAAACGGGGAACAGAGCCGATTATTGTTCTCCGCTCTTTATGCGATGTGTGGATGAAAATTAATAACAGCACTAGAGTGGACCGCTAATTGCCGATGCTAATTGCTTGATTAACATAAAGACTAAATACTGTACAAATCCCCAGCACCTGCTACAGTTGGCATATACACACGCAGCTGGTGCACCACACAGCATCCATGGATGAGGATTGGGCCATTTCAATTATGTGAAGCAATTAAAAATAAAGAAATAAAAAGAAATGACTTTATAGTGAAGGCAAGAGGACTCTTCTGAGCTCTTCCTCTTGACTGTTACATCATTTTTCTTTTTTTAAAATGTCTTATTTTTCTATTTGCTCCGTAGCGAGGGGATAAAAGAGAATTAAGCAGCTGATGGGGGCTCAGTGTCCAGAGCGCTGCATTAGACATTAATCCAGGACAGAGGAAGGGGTAGATGGGATAGTACCTCTAATCCTCCCTTCCATCTCTCTCCCCCTCACACACACCTTACAAAAGTGTCACAGTTCCTCCCCCAATTAAAACTGAGGCAAAATATATAAATACACTATGCTACAGAAAATATAACACGCTACGGGGGGGGTTTAACTATTTGATAGTTATGTCCTCCCAAAAAGCATTGGGTGTGTAAAAAGTAAGCCTATTTCTTATGTCTCATTGCTTGGATTTACCTGAACAAACCACAAATCTAAATGATAAACTTTGTCTTCTCCCCTTCCTCCCCAACACAGAGGTCTCCACAGTGACAGATGTTGCTGGGGCAACAGTTGGTATTGAGAAGGAGGGACTTAAGACCATCTGCCCAGGGTCAAGGTTTGGATGAGTGGGGGCTCCAACCCAACAAAAAAAACCAAAACAAAACAAAAAAATAAAGCAGCTAGCTATACTGGCAACTTAAGCTAAATAAACTGTGGCAAACATTTCATGAATTCAGTTATGTTATGTAGCTGAAGGCCTGTGCTTAGATTGTGGAAAGGCGGAGCAAATATTGAAGAATCAAAGGAATCAGTTTTTTCTGTCCTTTTCTACAGCTTGAACTGAGGCCTGTATGACACTGCCTCCTTGTGGTGAACTCATAACTACACACGCAAGGCAGGAAGAATTACTTCTTTTATTTGAACTAAAATGGTGCTTACATGGGATTGTTAATTGACGCACAGAACAAACAAAACATTTAAAAAAACGACAATCACATTAAGGCACGATATCAAAAAGAACTTTCAGGTTTTTGCTGATACTCTCCACTTCATCTCGGAAATGTGCGATCTTCATGTGCCCCACTTTCCTCTAGAAGGACAAAAGATAGGGGTTGAGAGAAAGCGGCTCAAATTCACAATTTTCCTAATATTAGTTTTAAATGCAATTTTTTAAAAAAAGTACAATTCTTCTCAGATCCATAGTCGTATGGAATACTTTGCATTGTCTAGAGCAGGGATGCAGAGTTCTGGTCCTGGAGGGCCAGCACCCAGCATAGTTCTTTTAATCAAATGCCCAGTAAAGTAAAACAGATCAACTAGTGTATTTTAGCAGAGAAATCACAAAATTGTGCTTGACACTTGCATTCCAGGACCAGGGCTCTGCACCCCTGATGTACAAGTTCAAAACGGTCCATTTATATAAAGAACTATCCACTGAAACCAAAAGAAATTATTCCATGACATCACTTCAATGAACTTTTCTTAAAGGGTGCACTCCTACTTACAATGTAGTTGCGAATCCGCCCAAGTTCCAGATGGAAAAACTCAATAGCTGTGAGCTCATCCCAGGGCTTCATCTGAAGAAAAGCACAGTCCTGGGAACGTTTGGCATGCTCAGACCTTTTTCAAACACACAGATCAATTTAAAAGAATGGTATGTTCCAGTAGGCATGTTGACTCTCTGTAGCATGCTGGAACCCTGGTAAAGTCAACTAAGATCTTTGTCATATCAGGACAATTCAAGAGACGTACAACATACAACACACTACATTCACAACACGGATCAACAATGAGGGTAAAACAGGGGAGAATGAATTATAATCATGTAATCCAGGGGTACTGGGCCGTTATTGGCGTTAACGTGCTGCATTAATGTGAGACTCTTATTGCGCGATAAAAAAAATATCGCCGTTAATCTATTCACAAAGTTGGGTTGGGAGCTGGGTCTATACTACGCAAGGTATGACTTTCACCTTGATATTTTAGCACGAATTTACTCTCTCTGTCTCTCTCTCGTTCGTGACTTTTCTGGATCGCGCCTGTTTTAAACCTCTGTTGCTCGCTCTCTCTCTCGTGACTTTTCCGGAGCGTGCGGATAATCTCTCTCGCTCTCTCTGTCTCTCTCTTTCTCTGTCTCGCACGCGCTCTCTCCCTCTCTCTTTTTTATACTTGCTCCCTCTCCCTTACTCTCTCGGTCTCTCTCGTTCCTGACTTTTCCGTATTTAAGCCTCAGGTTTATATTTGCATTTTCTTTAAGGGTAATGTATTAAACAGAGTTCAAAACTACATTAAAGTGATCTGGGAGAACATTTGGAGACATATTTATGGTTTACACTATAAAAATAGGCATTGGGATCATGGGGGGGGCCTCAGACCTTCAGCATAATTCAAATGAGCCATTTTAATTTAGATTAATTCCAAGATTACGATGAGATTAATCTAGATTAAAAAAATTAATCTATGCCCATATATATAATATATATATGAAATTGAACCATGTTCACATGAGAGCCTCTTAGTTACAGTGATGTGCATGTAAATGACAAGAGTTCTACCAGGGAACATCTTCAGGCTCCCAGCCCTCCAGCTCTTTAAGGCAGTAGAAACAGCACACCACGTCAGGCTCATTCTCACTGGGACAGTGGACGAACCCAGCCTTGGCCATCTGAGGGCAGATACAAAGACAAGAGTATCCATCCATATGACAAATATTGCACATCAGACATTTGGAATGGGCTCTGGCGGACAGAGGCAGGTGGGTTTGTTTTGTTTTAAAAAAAAGACAAAAAACCTGTCAATATAACTGTCAGACATTTTGCCTTTATCATCAGTAATTTAATCAGAGAGAAGCAGGAAGGTCAAACAGTGAAAAGCAATACAGTAGAGTGTTGAAATAGATAAGCATTGCTGAGGACACAGTGTTACAGATGTGGCAGGCACCAGGGCCTGTTTTCATACAGATACTCAGGAAGGCTGATCTAGGATCAGTAATTTCTTATTGTGTGAGAAATCATTATGTGCAACCTCTTATGCACAACAGTTTACTATATTAAAAAGTGCAGCCACTTATGCAATAGTAGCATCATATGCAATATCACTACTTATGTCACCATCACATACAATAAACTCGGTATAGAGAACAACTCTAAACCACGATGCGTTTGTAAACTACTTCAGCAACAGTTCTACTTATCTATAGAATTTATATTCACCTCTTACTGACTAGAGCATTTTGTGCATATAGCACACAGACATAGTACAAATTATTCCTTTATTTTGACTACTGTTTTATTTTTCATTAATTTCCTCTGAGATCAATAAAGTTCCGATTTCCTGGATCCTCATGATCACCTTACTGACAGCAACAGGTCCTAAATCAGTCCTCTTGTCCTACAAAGCTTCACGTGGGAACACATGAGTTCAGCCTATAGTTTAGTTTACAAGGTTTAGCTCCTGTAATCAAAGGAAGTCAAACTGCTTAGGGGTCACCTGGACCCCACAGAGATTCAAAACACATACTGGAGCATTAGGAGGAATATCAAACTAAACATACTCAATTGATGACTAGAGCTCATTAAAGTTCTTGACCTACAGCAGGAACTCCAGCACATTTTGGTGATTTCCCTGCTCAGAAACACCTGGTTCACCTCACCAGATAATTGTCAGGTTTAGTGAAATGTGTTTGAGGAGGAGAACCATCAAACTGTGTTTGACACCCCTGACCTACAGCCTCCAAACCAACTCCTCATTAAGCTGCCATGATACACAAAACCAGCAGATAAGCTTGTTTGAAGAGAACCTTCTGGGTGGGTGTGTTAATCAGGTGTAGTGTTACACACAGTAGCCACAAACCCTAACAGGCACACTATATGGACAAAAGTATTAGGATGAACTGGATCAGAGATTGCGAGCCGGGCCTTCTCGTCCAACACCAGTGTCTGACCTCATAAATACTCTACAGAATGAATGGGCATACATTCCCATAGAAACTCTCCACAATCTTAAGGAAAGCCTTCTAAGAAGAGTGGAAACTGTTGTAGCTGCTAATAATTTATTTAAATCAAAGTATTTAAGTAATAAGTAATTAAGTAATAAAGTATTTAAATCGAATCAAACCAGTTCAACTGAATACACATGAATACACTAAGTACTTTAGTATTTAAGTGAGAGTGAATATTTGCTACAAACTTGTAGCGTCATTTCAGTGTTGAGCACAGGTGACTCACCAGCTCAGGTGTGCACTGACAGTCCTCACGGAAAGGCCAGTCGGAGAAAGTCTGCAGGCGTTTTTCATAGCTGTACATTTGGTCAAAAGTCAGGAATCGGGCTGCAAGCACTTCGTGGTAAGACATGTCAGCAGTGAGGAGTTTGGCAGGATACGCCGAGAGACACGCAAGTACTACAACACCACAAACAAACAGCAGAGGTGAGCTAAATTAACACCTGCTGACTGATTAACCAGCTTCAGCTGAGGTACACCGCCAATCTGAGGTAGCCTACACAGTTAACACAACCAGTCTGCACTAATTTCGTGTTTACGCTGAAGGTGATTAATTTATTTACAATTCAAATGTTGTCTGCGAAGTTACATCGTTTTACACAAGATAGACAAAAGTTTTGGGACACATCTGGTAATGATTCAATTCGGGTGGCTCCCTTCATGTGAAGGGCTAATCTTAATGCGTACTCGATTGACCCGGACACAGGCCTGACCCCAACTCCATTCGACACCTTTGGGATGAACTGGAACTGGAGCGGAACCTCCAACTAATGTGTGTGTGTGTGTATTATTTATATATTCATAACGTGAAACATGGCATTTGTTGAAAAAGTAACAATAGACTTTGTGGCCAGATCTTCAAACCTTCACTCAAAAATCTGCTTTGCTTAAACTGTACTTGTGTTTTAGTGACGTAGCGGCCAGTCAGGTCCAGGGTCAGGAGGTCTTTTAGGAGGCAATGCCCCACTGAACCCACTAAACCCTACAGTGCCATGCAGGGAAAAAGCAAAGTGAAACTTGTTTTTCACATAAGATGTGAGAACGGATGTAAACAGGCGGATCTGATTTACGCTAAATGTACTTTTCTTGTGGATTTTCTCTTGAATGTGCAGATCTATTGGTTGTGTGCGAGTGGTGTGTTTAATTTAAACAAGTTGGACAGTGTTAGACTGCGCTCTCAGTGAAAGCACTTGTGCTTCATTCTTGTGTATCCTTTCACGTTACAAATCTTAAAAAAGACAAATAGGATCAATCATGTTGGATCAATTATTTTTCAGTGGGGTAAATAGAGTAAAACCCACCCTGCATTTCATTACAAGGTATAAAATGTAAGAGAGTCTCCCTCTGCTGGAGAAAATGTTTACTGAGCACCCACAGAATGGCCTTTGTTACTTCACCAAGATGCCAGCTATTCCTGTCAATTTAATAACATTCTGTATTATTTTTATTTGAATGAGTTAATTGTGGTCTGGTCTGATGGACAGCTGGTCCTAACTACCTTTATCCGGTAGACAAGATGTAACCATGAAATATGGTCTGGGTGTGGCAGACAACTTTAATGGTTTGTGGTGTGAACATTTGGGAGCTGTTTATGACAGGGGGACACAGAGGAGGCCTGTGACTGCCACCGTGTTCTTGTAATCCTACCCTCCCAGCCCCTAGTTGCTGAAATGTGCTTACTAGTCCAAAATGAAGCCCCTCAAACCCCCGTGCCCTTCTCTTGTAGACTTGTGCTCAGTGTGTGGCCTCGAGGAGTACTAATATACTCTGTTAACGTCTGGGTTTAAAAATCCTCCACTTAACAGCTCACTCAAGTTTGTAAAGCAACATACATTTACATATATTGAGCTTTTCTGGCTTTCCCATTTGATCATCTTGATTTCATGCTTTTCTTTTCCATCATCTCCATGTGTCTGCTGAGGGGTGCTGCACTGTTGTATGTCACTTGATATTCCATCTAGTATTTCATATAAGACATGACATTTGCCGCATTCATTTTGAGGGCTGGCCTTACTGCGAGTTTGACCTCTTAGAATCCTTTTAGATGTGTCATAGACTGGCTGAGCTTCTGTAAATGTTGTCCAGTGTAGCAAAGAAGTCATCATGTAGAGTGACTGGAATTTTCCCCATTTTCAGCAGCAGCTGGAAACTTTGATGGAAGCGTTAAAGGGAAATAGTGGACACTTGATTTGTTCACTTTTATAGTACTTGACTGTTGTGCTCTTCTCATGTGTAATATGTAGAGCTTGACTGGAAATCATTACTACAACAAAGCCACATGTCCCAAAAGGCATAACTTCATAAGAGAGAGAAAATCTTTGGTGTATGTTAATGTAACTGAGATTTTATTCTAAGGAATTGGTCCATCTATTGTGACATATCCACAAAATGTAAAAATCTTACTATTTATTACTTTGCAAAGTAATATCAAATAAAAAAAAACATAATTTTCACTTGTAACAATAGTGGAACATTTTTGTTGTTAGAACCCTTGAAAATAGTGGGATTGATATGTATTGATATGTTATGGACTGTTGACAATTTTCAGATTTTTCAAGAGAAAATAAGTACACATCCTCTACGAACAGGAGGAGTACACATACGTAACGCTTATTGCTGAATTTAATACACTGGAAAAAAATAATACATGTAAATGAGATCTGTTCTGATTGGTTGCCAGTATTGTGCTTCTTACAAAAACGCAGTCTGTGCTAAACCTTCCTTTATAACCTCATCATAGTTGGGAGGGGCTAAACTGAGAAGGCTAAAGAGAAAAATGTGCATAAATTCGTTAGCCTACATGAAAACGCTAAATTCCAAATTGGCTAAGTGTTGTGTAGACAAATGCCATATTTAATATGTGTAACTATTGTTTAATTTTTAATTTACTTGACTGGGATGTTCAAACATTTGCATGTAACTCCAAACAGCAGCCATTACACACAGTCTAATACATCTAGTCCAGCTAAGATGAATAGATCAGTTGCATTAGTGTTTGGTACAGGGGTTGGGGGGAAGGGGGGCAGGAATGATGACCACTGTCCCAATGCTTCTTTCCACTATGTCATATTTCCATGAATGGTGTTTTAAAGGTTCTAAATAATTATAAATGGAAGAAAAACAGATTTTGATCTGACAGCAACAAATTGCTGTCATGTTCATTGCATCTCAGCCCAGCAGAAAGAGGCACTGCAGTCTCCAAAGCAGGAGGTATGTTTCTTGCCAGTTCGTGTGTGTACTGTATATGTCTCTGTACCTTTCCATGCCTTCATTGACACTTGACTCTTCTCCCTGTCCCACTCCCCCTGCTGCTTTCCAACCTCGTGTCTCCCCCCACTCTGCTTCTCTCCCCCTCCTGACACAGTTGTCCTCACTTATTAAGGTTCTGCTGTGATTAGCTGCAGGAATGTCTTGCACTTGTTCTGTATTCTCAGTGTGGTGAGATCGAATGGAGTGGAGAGGGGGAGGGACACTAGGGGGTAATGTGTTTGCTCGCTCTTTTCTCCTTGCGGCATGGCCTGCGTCTCCGCGAATGCGTACTGCCTGTGCGGGAGACTGCCTCACTTTCACTCGCAGTTGGCCAGAGTTCACGAGGACCATTCTGCCACCCCATTGTAGTTCTACAGCAGAGGAGTTGAAGGTACTTTCGGGACCCACAAGTTGTTCGTACCAGAGTGGACTTCTGCAAGAAATTTGTTGTGTCAGGGTGGAAGCAGAAAACCTCGAGGGGGGTGAAAGAGGAGAACTAGAAGAAGGGAAGGGAAGAGGCTGAGGAAGAGAGCTTTAATGTGGGGCCCAGGTAAGACCATTGGTTTATTTCCTGTGGCAGCTGGTTGCTATCCAATAACGAGGAAGTCCTACAACTTAAGGGGTTCCCTAAAGAGCCTTTCAATTATTGGTTCTTTAAGGACTATGTCGCAAATTACACATTTTGCAGCATAGTTCTTATACATATTATTTGTATATAAATATGTGTATGTATTTTGATGGTTACAGAACCTCCACATTACATATTATGTGAAGGTTCAAGGCCAGGACCGTTTAGAAAATTTATTTTTAAGAGTGTTCTGTGATTACACATTATACGGTATAAGACGGTTCTGTGTAATACAGAAATATCATGAAACAACTGGAAGTGGAACCCTTTTTGGTGTATGTGGAACCATTATTTAATGGTTCTGTGAAGAACTATATTGTTGCAATACCTCTTAATTGTTTTCATTTTCTATATTTTTCTATATTTTTTTCTGACAACCACAATATACAGTTACTCCATTATAGAGAACCATTAAACCACTCAAATGTTTTTTTGATTGTTGCCACGGTTCTACCTGGCGGTTGTCTTCACTAAAGAACGTATGAAGACCATTTAAAGGTTCTAGAAGAAACCATTTTTGTTCCCGAAAATTTTTTTAAAACTGCAATGGATGAGCATAACAAGTTTATCAAGTTCTCCATAATGTAAATGTGTATGGGTTAAAGGACCTTTTAAGAACCTGCATGTTTAAGAGTATTACTATACCCTGCATACTGAATATTATGAATATGACATCATCTTGAAATTTTTTTTAAACTTGTTCCCTTGGTCTCTTCAAGACATTGAAAAATGATGTCTGCACGTCACAAATGAAGATCTTTTCCAAAAAGCTTTCGAGTTCTGCATTTCAATGATTTATTGTCAGATTTCTATAGCTGTAGACATACACTAAATAACCGAAGTACTAACTGAACTATTTACAGCCGTGTTAATGTCGTGATGCAACCTCTGTTAGTTATACATCAGCATGTAGATCATAAACCGATAGTATGTGATCTGATACATCTTATGAGGTTACAGCACTCACTGTTCTGCCGTCTGTCAGTCTCAGAATATAAATCATGTCAGTCCTGTCGTTAGTGAGCTTGGATTACCTTCAAGGGGCTGTGACACACCTTAACTTCAAAACATAGCTTCCAGAAAAGCCTCCTTTTATGCCTTCCTGTCTTTTCATAAGCCTAAATTCATAGACAGTCCTCATGAAGGTGTTTGTCCTTTTAATTATGCTGTGACAGGTTTGACCTCAGAGGTCATGAAAGTACTATGCACAGAGCAGACCATCCTGTGGAGCGAAGGAATGATCACGCTATTTTTGTGTATTTGTGTGTGTCTTTGCACAGTAAAAAGGGATGCATTGGCAGCATTCAAATGTCTTAAAGCTGTTCATTATTTCCACATTAATCAAATGTATTTAATCAATACAGTTTTGTTTTTGATGTAATCTATTGCTGATGTAATCTATTGCTGATGTAATCTATTTTATTAATGTGGAGATGGTGTACACATTTCATTGTGGTGCAGTACAGTTTGTGGAATAATGTGTTGTGTCTAATGTGTTGTTATGTGTTTGTGAATCAGTGTTTTCGACACTATAAACCCAAACACAAAAAAGTACAGCCCTAGCCTTGGCAAATGTTGCACTGTGGCCAAAGGGGCAGGGGCTTGAGAGCCTAAAGCCCCATCTCTGTACATGCCTCATTTCCACACATTTCCTTTCAAGGAAAGAAGTGTCAGCATGCCCTAACTTTGTTTCTGCAACATTCAATTGTTGTCTAAACAAGATGGAAACATTTCAGCACAATTTATTTGAATTTCATTGGAATGGAAATGTCTTTGGATCAGAATAAACATCATTGAAATGTAATTCATGCTTTTATATTTCACCTAAAGAATTTTATCTAAAACATTTACAACATAGTTCATTTAGTTAATTCTTTTTTTGTTGGTATCTATTTTAGTGTAATATTCTAAGCCATGCAATCACAAAAAATGCCTCCAGAATAATAAACTAACTGATCTTTCTGAAAAGTAACTGAAAAAGCATTATTAGAGTATTTAAAGTGAAGTATGCGGGTGGTGGTGGCGTAGTGGGTAGGATACTCGCCTCTAGACCAAGAGGTCCTGGGTTCGAATCCTACCTTCAGCACACCACCAATGGGTTCCTGAGCAAGACCCTTAACCCCAAGTTGCTCCAGGGAGATTGTCCCCTGTAATTAGGAATTGGAAGTCGCTTTGGATAAAAGCGTCTGGTAAATGTAAGTTATTATGTATTTTGCTTGTATTTGAAAAGAGGTGATCAATCATTGAACTAGCTGTATTTTTAAAGCTCAAAAAGTATTTTAAAGCTCAAAATATGGAATAAAATCTTGAAAATGCAGTTGGGTGTGTAGTTGATTAGCTTTAATACTACTATTGCTATATTAAATAAAAATTTATTTTAAGAAGTGATTCCAAACTTTCAAACAGCGTAGTGTTTCTTAGTTTACATGCGGTTTAGGGTTTTAGTCACTTTTTCCAAGGACAGAATGAAACTAACTGATAGGTGGTTGAGATGAATGAGAATATGCTGGTGGACAACTGCTAATTAAATACTGATATAAATCGCATGATTGCTGAGGTGGTCTTGGGGTGGGTGTGTCATAGAGATCAGTAGACTTTGAGGCACCATCAGGAGCCTCTCTGTTTTCTGCCAAAGGTGTGAAATTAGTGTCCGCATGTGAGGGAGTGACGGTCAACATCAACATTCTCTCCATACACAGACCTGGAATGATTCGCACCTTTGCTACACATTTGGACGCCGGACATATTTTCCTTGTCACTGTCAGCCTGCGAAAAAATATAAATCTTATCCTCTTTTTCCTGGTGTCGCACAGGAAACTCACATATCTACCCATTCCTGATCAATATTCTAATTTTAGTGTGATGGTCCAACACCATGCAAACTGATACTCATGTGCCAGCCTTACTGACTGTGTGCTTTTCAAGGGCATTCTGAAGCACAGGACCTTTCATCAGCACGCATCCGGCTGAAATATCACAAAGGAATCTTCTTTCCATTCACAGGTGCAACCACATATGATTTTAAATCTCTAATTAAAAAAACAACTAAACTGAATGGACAAATAGTCCTGAAAAAGCATTGAAGGAATGGAGTTTGTCCTGTTGTAGTGCTTTTTGGTAAAGTGACTAGCAGGACTGACTGGCAGTGTAACATGATACAAAAAAATAGGCAACACATTACTGAAAGATGGTAGTTTTCTTCCTTAAAGCAAAATTAAAACTCATTACTGTCTGTATGGAAATACCAGAAAATTACTCTAAGAAAGTGCAGTATATTCTGTGAAGGAGTGTCTCAGTAGTTTGAGCTTAAATGCCTTCTTTTAGATACTTATTGTTAGTAAAGTTCTTCATTTCTATGTAGCTCATTTTAAACATGACTAGTTTTTTAACTGAAAAAAATTTAATTAATATGAGTATTGACAGTGTTTCAGTATCAATATTGCTAGTGGAAGAACAGAAAAGGAAGTGGCTTTTTTCATATTTCCTATGCATTGAAAAAACAGGTGGATTGTGCAGAAACCATAGGTTTCCTATTGGCAATAATGCTTATATCCTGCAAAATGGAAATATTGTTAGAAAATCACAAAAAACAAGTGCTTATGTCTTCAGGCCTGAATGCTGGCTTTCAATCATATACAGAATAGGATTTTTAGTAGTGCTGCACAATTAATCGAATTTTAATCACGATCACGCTTTGGGCTGCCTCGATTAAATTAAGATGATCGTCGGCGATTTTAATAGCATCTCTGCTGCACATCAGATAAAATATTTTCTCAGTCAACCACCAGGGGGCGAACCAGAGATTAGGGCTTCAGTAAGCTGCCTAAAAAAGGAGCACGTGTGAGTGAGTGTGTGCGTGCACGTGTGCGTGCCTGCGAGAGTGTGTGTGCATGCAGAAGAGTGTGTGTGTGCGTGCGTGCATGAGAGATTGTGTGCGTGCGTGTGTGCCCATGTGCGTGCGTGTGTGTAGTGTTGCTTTCGCCAAAGAAAATTATGACTAAATATCGACGTTTGACCTTAGAGTTGAACGGCGTTGCCGTCCCAATACGCCCATTGAGGGGCACTGTGAATAAATATAACTAGCATGGACAAAAGTATTGGGACGCAGGGCCAATATAGTGCCAGGGAGAGAGAAATGGCACACACACACAAAGTCTCTC